>JARJRE010000576.1:0-26413 GCA_030783385.1 Akanthomyces dipterigenus | reverse complement strand
TAATTCCTTCTTTTTTGTTTGGTCGCTTTTTTGGGGTTTTTGGGTTTTGGCGGGCCTGTTTTATTTTGCCGCAATTTTCCGGTGGTCCCCCCCCCCCCCCCCCCCCGCCCACGACAAGCATAAAACCGCGCATGAGCAGGAGTTGTAAGGGTTGACCCTGCTAGGTTATCGAGGCCCCTCATTCACTTGCCAGCTGACAGCCTCGCGCGCTTGGCCAACGCACTGCTGGTCGAAAAGCTCTTCCTCGCGCCCATCGACGCACGACTCATGTATACCCCAGCCTTTTCATCCACCCAACCCCACGGGGATAATTCCAATTCGCCTCCGCATCGCATTGATTCGCTAGTTATTCTGCTGCCTGTTGGGGAAAAAAAAGATGCGGTGCCTTTGCGCCTCGCCGCCACACATTCGCCTTCAGCTCTGCCCACCACAGCTAGTACACCGTACCGTGCCATGCTGGAGCTGTTGGACCTTGATACCCTCGAAACACGCCCCAGACAATTGTCAGTCGGGGACTCGAAGCGAGTTGCAGGCTCAAGACACACTATTGCCTTTCCACCTACGTAAATGGTCTTGGTCGTTGCCTTGGTCCATCTCAAAGTCTAGCATGCCGGCCACATTCCGACACCTTGAATCTCTGTTGCAGATTTTTTTTTATTTTTTTTTTTAGCTATACACTTCGATTGGCTACATAGTTACTAGCTCCACAAGGGTTCCACGTACAGATGCTCCTTTTGCTCCTATTGATTGGCACCTGCACAGTTGACGTTTCCGCTGCCACTGAGGATGATGCCCATGCAACCCCGGAAAGAAAGCCACAACGTTTGGGCCTCGATCCAGAACATTGAAACTACCGACTGGTGTTGGTTCGCCTCTCATGACTTCGGTCCTAAGCATTGGCTCCACGGCCCCTCCAGTCCCAGCGCATCGAGTGTCTATTGCCGTGCTGTGGCATACTCAACGCCAACATGCCAACGACGGCTTTCCCAATTCGGTATACCGGAGCTGGCCACTCTGTGTCCAAGTCTCCCGTCCAAGATCAACATTGCTTGCTGTGAAGTAGAGCCTCGACTCATATTGCTGGAGCAAGTCTGCATCCAACGAGCTTCAAGACTTTGCGTCGCATAACTGCCCTCAAGCACTGTAACAGAGCCCCCGCTCGACTCAAGTCATTACATTTAGCCTCTTCATCTCTATGCCGTGGCTGATGTTCCAGCGCAAGGCAATGGCCCGAGCGACAGCTGGCCACCTTGCCGTCTTCTCAAATATGCAGGCGGCGCCAATAGCCTGACACAATCGCGTTAACCCTGCTGCCTATTCTCAACGCCGTTGCGTATCCTGCTCAATACCTAGCAACACACCCTTTTGGAACGGCAGATGGCGATTGACGCGGTGGCACGGCAGTTTCGTCTTTCCTCGCCACAACCCCGAACATGCGGCCAAGAGACTGTTGTAGTAGTATTGCAACTAGCGTCCGCCCAGTACGGATCGCAGAAAAACGCCTCGCACCGCTCTGGCAGCTCGTCGGCCGAGAGGGCCAGTGCGCGCGCCACGCATTCTAGGCTGCCGTATTCTTGTGCGATGATCGGAGCCCAGCCTCTCCAGTACGCCGCAGCAGCTGCTCCGTGAATGTGAAGCAAACTTTGGGGACTGTCTTGTGTGTGAGCCAGAGTAATGCCATGCATTTGTTGTGGCGTATATGCAGTTCTTGTAGCGCGACTCCAACTTCACCCACCTGCGTTGCCCCCTTACCGGTCGGTGTGAGAGCGATCGTCGTGAAAGCGTGAGATGGATTTTTCCAGCTGTCGGCAGAGAATCTAGACCACTGCTGAGAGATGAGGGGTCATATGACCGAATGTGCTGAGCTCCCATGACTGGCAAACAATTGCCGGGCTTGCCGAATTAACGAGACGGTGTCAACCTCGAGGGCTTTGGCTCTCGCTTTACCGAGTAGACATATGACGGACGGATATTGCTTGAGAGAGTTGAAACAAATTCGCCGGTGCATGCATGGATATTCCTTGTGATCTCACGGTTTTCGCTACTCTGTGGACGTGTTACCACGTCGACCAAGGTGACCGACCGGGCAAAGAAGAGCAGAGGCCTCCTGACCAAGACCAAGTTGCCACCATTTCCTGCCGCGCCAGTGAGACTAGCGATACTTTCAGCCCGTCGCTACTCTAAATAGGAGATACAGGTCATGAAATACATGGCCAGAGTCCATTATCAGATCATGTGCTTCTTGTGGACATGAATCTCCGTACGGGTAACAAAACAGACATCGCTTCCAGAAAACAAATTCAGGATGACACTCTGCGACAAACTCGAGTTGTCATGTCGAGTCTTGAGCAATCTTGTACCTTGATCAAGTAGGCTTAGTACCCGCCCAGTGGTCAATCACAGATTCATCCTCGAGGCAATGGAAACAACGCCATGAGCGGCCAAGGCATCGACAAGGCATCGACGAGTCGAGTTGCAAGGAGATGGGAATTGCAGGGCAACGAAGAGTGAGATTTGTAATCAATATCAGATAACAAATACCGCAGAGAGTTAGAATCAAGAGGACTCTGTTGAAAAATACACCGGATCATTCATCGAATATTACCTGTGCAAAGTACCGCGAAATGGCCATGGTAGTCCTTGACAAAGCTTGCTATTTTCATAATTTCTGCGTTACCTTTAACCATCTGATATTACTTGGCTTGAAGTTCAACAGCCAAGATACCTGCAGTGCATCGATGAGGAATTTTGAATCCTGTTCTCCCGATCTCCCGAACTCAAGACCCGAGGACAGCATCTCTCACCTGACAAGAAGCAGCAAATACAACTCACATATGAAACCGCAATCAGCCTACTTTTCAGTTCGTCGCGCTTCGTGCCAGTCGAGTCTCTCAAGTCATTCTTTTGCACAGCATCGCATCACGGTCAGTGCTTCACCGCTTCACGCTTTGCATCTTCCGCGTCACACACACTCACGCACCGGCTGCTTACCGACCGCCTGAGCTTACCCAGACCTCGACCGCGGAACACCTTGTCAGGAAGACAGTTGAGCCTAGTTTCGTGCCGCTTCTGAATCACAGAACCTCGACTCCCCCGTCATCACCAGACCCTCTCGACCCGATCGGGCATCATGTCTGAATCACGAACCCAACTCTGGCAGAGACATAAAAGAAGGACCGTCTTTTTCTTGCAACTCGACCTTTTCTACTTTGCACAACCTCATTCTCCTTGCATATCTCCCTTTGCATCACAGTATTTTCGTCCTCGTGGTAGCATTGTACGCCCAGATACTCTTGCCGCGACTCTTGGCTGCTTCGCTACATTTACTCCCAACGTTTGCCTTGAAGCAGTTTCCTTTTGTGCTTGCCCGCTCATGCCGGTTCGAGAACACGTCCAGATCCAGACCAGATTCTTTGCGCCCGGCGTCCTGCCGCTGTCGGCACGCACTTTTCGCATCGTCTCGTGTCTCCGTATCGTCACCGGGCGCGGCATCCCCCTCTGGTTCTTTTGTCGCGTCACGGCAGCCTTTTACAACGACCGCGGCCAGCCTGTCTGGAGCCGACGCGTGCTGCTCTACAAGATTGTTCCTCGAAACGGCCATCGCCGCGCTTCTGCATCAACCCAAGGTGTGTCTTTATTGTGTTTCCCTGGCCTCGACCAGCATGAATGGTGCTTGGTGCTGACAAAAAGCGACAGAGACGAACGACTACGCGCGAGAAGACCAACACCGGCGATTTCTACAACCATATCAGGACCGCGCGCAAGACGACGACGACGCTGCTTCGTCGACCTCTTCTGAAAGCCAAGGCATGTCTCTTCTCCTCCACCAGCCATATACAGGAATCGCCACTGACACGATACACAGGAATCTTCAATTACACGCAAGAGGAGTACCACCGTCGCCTCTTACACCGCCGCCCGGATCGCACGCCTGTTGCACAGTACCACCAGCAGCACCGCCCTGTGTCATATCAATCACACCAGCCGGCACCTGCGCACTATCAAACAAACATCCAGCAGCAGTCTCACCCGTACCACCGCCCAGGCTCCCCTTATCAACCTTATTTAACCCAGAACCGCGCCATCTTCCCTCCCGTCCAGATCGACTGTCCCTCCAGCTCCTCTGGTCACTGGTACACGTCCTTTGATCCGCAACAACGTCGCTGGGTCAACGCCTGGCAACCTCACTGACTCTCGCCCCCTATTCATCTCGTCCGCACACACTTCCGCCCCCCCACGACCCAAGATGTCTGGAGGCTGGAACCCCGTCACGGGCCGCGACACCCACGGCGGCCGCCCCAACTTTGCACCGCAAGGCGGCGGTCCCATGCCCAGCCAGGGCCAGGCCTACATCCCGCACCTCGGCGGCCCGGGCTACAATTTCGGTATGCTCCCCCAGTACGCAGGCTATCCCAGCATGGCGGCTTACGGCAGCGGCTACATGACAGCGGCGGCCCCTCCTCTCGGCGGCGCCTTTTATCATCCACAGCAGCAGCCGCAGCACCCCGGCGTCGGCGGCGGCGGCGGCGGCATGATGCCGCACCCGCACCAGCCGCCGATGCCCTCTGCCGGCTTCTTCGCGCCGCCGCAGACGTTTGCCCACCAGCCCAACGGCACGGGCAACCTGCTCCCGCGACAGCCGCAGCCGTACCCGGCCATTGACCCGACCATGCCGGCGGCGCACATGACCAACAGCTCCGGCGGCGTCGGCTGCGAGCCCGGCTACAACTACTTTTTCCCCGCCGAGCACACGAAAGCGCACATTTTCAAGTCGAGCACGCCGCCGTGGCAGCTCCCGCCCACGGCGCAGATCCCGTTCAAGGCGACGCACATTCCGTGCACGACCACCATGGCGGAGCTGCTCCGCGGCTTTGGCTGCACCAACCCGGTGGCCAAGAAGAACAAGTGCTTCGAGGTCATTGGCGGCGGCAGCGGCAAGTGGTACAAGGGATTGTCGTTTCACGGCGACGACGACGCCATGATGAAGAAGACGATCAAGGACGTCGGCTGGGACATGACGAGGACGGGCAACGCGCACGAGAAGCCGATTGTGTGCCTGTGGTTCTGCAAGGATTAGAGATGTGTGGGTGGACGTTTTGTCTTGAGAGAATTCTGGTCTTGTGAGAATTCCAGACCTTGGTGTGGACTTCACCTTTTTGAATTGTGCGGAATACTTTTCCATGGATGGCGTTCCTGTCTTGGTCACTTCTTTGCTTCTTGTTTGGATGTATTGCCCAATGCTGGCGTGTTTGGGATGAGAATATGAAAGAATTTGCTCCTTAGCTAGATAGTGTAGCCTACCAATATCATCATGCGTGACTTGCCTGAATACTGGCCCAGAGGCTCACGCCAATCAACATTGTGTCCGAAACAAAACAAAAGGGCTACCAGATTGAGCAACCACACCTCTCCATTATAATATACACCGCGCACTGCATTCGCTTGCTACTCATCATCATCACTGTCATCGGGCACCACTCTCACCATGCCTAGCCCCATCTTCCGTGGAGACGTATGCTGCTGCTGCTGCTGCTGCTGCTTCTCTATACTCGCCCTCGGCCATCTCCCCGTCTCCGACACCAGAGCTTTCAGGTACACCTCGGCCTGGACAGTCGCGCTGTACGCCGCGGCGGTCCAGTTCCAGACATTGCGGCGGTCGACGTCGGCGCCCGCCGCGAGCAGCGTCCGCAGGCACATCAGGCTCCCGTTGCCGCTGGCAAAGTGCAGCGCCGTGTTGCCCTCGGCGTCGGCGCGCTGGACGGCGTCGGCGGGGCCGCCGGGGCTGTAGGTCAGGAGCAGCTGCAGGACGGTGTCGTGGCCGCCGGCACTGGCGTCCATGACAGCGTCGCGGCCGCCGAGGTCGCGGCGCAGCACGCTGCGGGGGTCGCGCTCGCACAGCAGGTGCACCACCTCGCTGTGGCCGGCGGCGGCGGCCAGCATCAGCGCCGTCTGGTGCTTCTCGTTGAGCGCCGGCGTGGGGTCCTCGTGGCCGGCCGCGAGCAGCGCCTCGCAGGTCGCGCGGTGGCCGAGCGAGGCGGCCAGGTGCAGGTTCGAGTTGGAGAGGCCGGCGGTCGAGGTGTCGGGGTTGTGGACGAGGTGCGAGTGGGATCGGAGGATGCGCTCGACGAGCAGGGCGTCGCCGGCGTGGATGGCGCGCCGGAGGCGGATCGTGGGGTCAATCCTGGATGGCGTCGGCGGTCAGCTTGCGGCAGGGAGTGGGTGCACGGTAGCATGGTGAGTATTTACATCTTGGGACGGTTGGCATGTTATGATCCGCCGCGGCAGAGATGCGACAGGTGGAATCGGAGCCTCGCCAGCGAGGTGTAGTTGGTTAGATGAAGTTACGCGACTGTGGTGGAGGCGTGCCACAGCTGGTATATGGGGAGGCCATGACGTCGAGCAGATGGCCGCCATCGCCGCCGACGAAGACGCCGCTCAAATGTATCAGAGTATATGCCCTTTTTCTTGAACTCTGTCCGAATTATATATTTGCAGGTTCAACTTTTTTTTTCTTGTCCATTTTTACTATTCAATCAATTTCTTTAATGCTCTCCGTCTTGCCCATCTCTGTGACTAGTATTCCGTGCTAGCCTCGCTTTGCCTATCTCCATGCCTTTCAGATAATTATCAGCAGTAACTGTTCCGAAAAAAAAATTGAAACCCAAAATATATGCAAGCAATTCTTTTTGAGTTGTGGTAAGTACGCGCAATCTCAACTTTTGCCCAGATTACACATCAGCCTTGTAGCATGGTAGGCCAGTATTCTGCACTGCAAGGTTGTCATAGTCTCAGAATCTGTCTTGAGCCTAGCATCAGTCTTAAGTGTCACTCTCTTACAATTGGCACGAAACAGTGCTGAACGATGATGTTGTTGCGCCGTCAATTGTGCCAATTTCGTGTGCGATCCCGGTTGTCCCGCAGACCTGTGTGCAGCTGGAGACTGGCCGCGATGCAATCTGACACGCGAGCCTCAAGATCTGACAGGACCCCTGCGTAACTCGTCTGTACATCTGTATGGTTCTCTTTCAATACCACAGATGTGTCCTCCTTTTCCCTCCAAGGCAAGCGGCGGACTGGCTGTCGGCATGGCCCGGCGGGTGTTGGTTTGAGCAGCCTCGCAGTGTGCTCTCAGCACAGCCATAGGAAAGCAACAGGCTGCAGGCATGCAATTGTCAAAGCAACATCATCTTTTATGTAGCCATTTAAACAGCACAGCACCAGTACCTAGGTAGGCGTCTTGAGGTCGGACTGTCAGGTACCGCAGCGGGGCAGAGAAAACAGGTGATGAAGCCACAAGAGTGCTCTCTCAGCAGCATAGACATACATGTACGAGCACGCAGGCCTTGGCCTTTTCAAGAATTATAGGCGTCTCCGACACAATTCTCCCAAAATTGCCTTTTCTGGGCAATAACATCCACGCACATCAATCCGCGGGCTCCCGTCTGGAGATGTGTGCCCCGCCAAGTGACGACGGCCCCGAAAAAATTATAGCTGCGACTCATTTTTTGTTACCCCGCCAAACGATCATTGGGCATCTGTACACACGCTGCATGAGGAAAACTTTTGCAGCTCGACTTTGGACGCGCCATTTCCCGTCTTCTTTTCCTTTACCAACACGCTTCACCCATTCTTCCTCTACATATTCGAATTGGTCCTTTTCGGCCCCTATACACACATACAAGATGTCTGAGATTACTCACCCTACCATCAAGGGTACGTTTACATTTCCTCTTTACACTAGAGAAAAATTTGAGAGTTGCCCCGCTGTTGCTGCCCCTCGTTGACAACGGAACGAGAGAAAGTGAAGCCATCGCAAAGAGAAAGGGAGAAGGAGAGAGAGAGAAGGAAACAATTGGGTCGTATGCGTCTTGCTAACACTCCCCAGATGGCTGGTTCCGCGAAATCTCCAACATGTGGCCCGGCCAGGCCATGACTCTCAAGGTCGAAAAAGTGCTGCACCACGAAAAGTCCAAGTACCAGGACGTCCTCGTCTTCAAGTCGACCGACTACGGCCACGTCCTCGTCCTCGACAACGTCATCCAGTGCACCGAGCGCGACGAGTTTTCCTACCAGGAGATGATTACCCACCTCGCCATGAACTCGCACCCCAACCCCAAAAAGGTGCTCGTCATTGGCGGCGGCGACGGCGGCGTCCTGCGCGAGGTGGTCAAGCACGACTGCGTCGAGGAGGCCATTCTCTGCGACATTGACGAGGTGTGTCTCTCCGTGTGTGTGCTACCTTGGATTGCCACACCAAGCTGACTCGACAAAATTAGGCCGTCCCCCGAGTCTCCAAGCAGTTCCTCCCCGAGATGGCCGCTGGCCTCACCCACGCCAAGAGCACCGTCCACATTGGCGACGGCTTCAAGTTCCTCAACGACTACAAGAACAGCTTCGACGTCATCATCACCGACTCCTCCGATCCCGAGGGCCCCGCCGAGAGCCTCTTCCAGAAGCCCTACTTTCAGCTCCTCCACGACGCCCTCCGCGAGGGCGGCGTCATCACTACCCAAGGTTGTATGTCTCATTTTATCGGCGGAAAGGTTTGGCGGCGCGTCTCGATGATGGGACACGGCTAGAAATTGCTCGCAGACATGGCGTTTTCAATTGCAGAAAACCTCCCCCTCGTGAGCTCCGTCTTGCCCTGCCCTTAGAGTCGTCCGTCCAAAAGCGAGTGCTTTGCTTTTCCAAGACCCTCTCAATTGCCGCCGTGTAGTTCCCTCACGGGCAAAGGGCTTTTACTACAGCTTTATTAGAAGCTTTTTCTTTTTTTAATCAATTATCATGGTTTAAATTGGCCGACGCTAACCATCCCTCTACAGCCGAGAACCAGTGGCTCCACCTCGCCCTCATCACCAAGCTCAAGCAGGACTGCAAGGAAATCTTCCCCGTCGTCGAGTACGCCTACACCACCATCCCCACCTACCCCTCGGGCCAGATTGGCTTCATGGTCTGCTCCAAGGACGCCAGCCGCGACGTCAAGGTGCCCGTCCGCTCCTGGACCGCGGCCGAGGAGGAGGCCAAGTGCCGCTACTACAATGCCGAGATTCACAAGGCCAGCTTTGTCCTGCCCGGTTTTGCCAAGAAGGCTCTGCAATAGACGCTGCCTGTTTGATGACAGGGCAGCAAGCCGGAGAAAAATATACCATCAAAAATGATACACATGTTTACTTGCGGATCATATAGGCATGAGGAAATATAGAAAGATTGAACCTCGATTATTCTTGTCGTTTTTTGACATGATTCCAAAATTAGCAACGTGATGTCATGCTCAATATGCCATCTACTTCAGGCATCCTATCATATTGTTTTGTCTTACTCCTTCCCCTGTGCCACATCTGGATACACATCAAACCGCCGCTGCGTGCGCAGCGGGATATTCCGCCGCGCCTCCTCAATCTCGTCGCTCACCAGCTCCGCGCTCACCACCGTCTCGCCCTCCCCCGCCTCGGCCAGCACCTTGGCCATGGGGCTCACCACCATGCTGTGGCCCCAGGCGTGGTAGCTCGCATCCATGTCCCGTGCGGGGCTGCACATGGCCACGTACAGCTGGTTGTCGACGGCGCGCGCCCGCGCCAGCAGCTCCCAGTGCAGCGCGCCCGTCGTCGTGTTGAAGGCGCCCGGGTAGATGAGCGCAAAGGCGCCCCTGCGCGCCGCCACGGTCGCGAGCTCGGGGAAGCGCACGTCGTAGCAGATGGCGACGGCCACCGTGCCGTACTCGGGGAGGTTGACGAGCGTGACGTCGTCGCCCGCGGTGAGGACCTCGGATTCCTTAAAGGAGATCTTGCCCGGAATGTCAATGTCAAAGAGGTGCACCTTGCGGTGGGTGGCCAGCAGCGCGCCGTCGGGCCCAAAGACGAGGCACGTGTTGTAGAGCCGGCCCGTCGCGGCGTCGCGCTCGGGGATGGAGCCGCCGACGAGGTAGACGCCGCCGGCGCGGGCCATGGCGGCGAGGGCGTGGTAGGAGGGCGCCTGCTCGGCCGGCGGCGGGGACGGCCGCAGCACCTCGGCGTAGGTCGGGAAGAAGCCGGTGCCGTAGGGCGAGTTGAAGCACTCGGGCAAGACGACAATCTTTGCGCCGGTCGAGGTGGCGGCGTGGCGGACCTGCGCGGCGGCGCGGGCGAGGTTGGCGGCCTTGTCGGCGCCCGCGGCGAGCTGGATGCAGGCAATGGTGACGCGCGGGGCCCTGAGCACCGGGCTCGGCGTGCAGGACGCGGCCATGCTGCGGGGGGCGGAGGCGGAGAGGAAGCAGGACCGGGGGAGGGTGAGGTGGTGTTGGCAATGGGGGGTGGCGGGTGCTCGGCTGCGATGGGCGATTTGTCGCGCGCTGGGGAAAAGGAAGCTTGGCTTGGCGGTGATGAGGCGTAGGGTAGGTCTGCTCATGCTAGAGGAAAGAGATCGCTGCTGACAAGGATGAGATGTGCGGGAAGAGGGCGCGGGGGGAGACGTCGTTGTGGAGTGAAAGGGCTCATTGTGAGGCGGGTGCGGTGCGGGGGCAGGCGATGAGCGGCGATGCTCGGCAAACTGTCGCCGGCGCGGCCGATGCCGCTGTATGACGGGTGGGAGTATATTTGACGAGTCGATAGTTCAAAGAGTCGAAAACAGTGGCCCTTTTTATTTGCGCTTTGATGATTTCATTATCCAATACGTCGCCTAAAGCTGCTATACCAGTTTTCGCCTCATTCATCAACCACCCCGTAAATAGTGTCCTTGCAAAATCAACCACGGCGCAGCGAGCCACAGCCATTGTACCCAGGAGATTGCCATGCTCTCCTATTATCGTATCAGGAGAGGCTGGTTCAAGGTAGCCAAGTGGTGAGTTGAAGACGTCAAAGTTTGATTTTATCCGCCGATTCTGTGACCTGCACCCGACAACCCGGCGCGAGATCTGCTGCATTTGTAAGGGCAAGCACCCCCTGGGCACCTTCCGGGGCCAGGAAGTGGCAGAAAGAATACATTCAGCCAACAGTTGCAATCCTCGCAAAGTTTGCCATTCTTCGTATCAATTTGCTTGAGCTTGTCTTCCTCGGTCTGTTGTTGACCGGTACTAGTAGGCGGTCTGTAGGCGTCCTTGCCAAAGTCGTCATCGCCAAAGTCGTCATCGCCAAAGTCGTCATCGCCAAAGTCGTCATTGTCGACAGACTTTGGCTCTGGCGAGGGCTCAGTGGCCTGCGGTGCGGCCAGGGCCACGCTGACCATGGCAGCGAGCCAAACGTGGGAGAATTTCATGAGAGAATGTGCTGTCAACCAATGGAATAGGATGGCATAGATGGCTCGAGAGAATTGTACAGCTCAGTTTGGTTCAGGGAAACGGAGCTGGGCAGGCTTCCTTGAAGTATTCCTATACGCCCGGTTTTTTTTTGTGCAAATCATCTCTCGTCGAGGAAATATAAGCATTGATCTTCCGGCTGAGCTATGCGGGAGAAATGAGATTATTGGCATTCAAGACGACCCTACCTTGGCGTTGAGACAAAATTCCTCGTCCTTGTCTCGCAGTCAATTGACCGCCAGCTGTTGCGCAGCAGCGCAGGCATACTATGTCTCATGATAATCTGGGAGAGTCGAGACATGATTCGTAGGTTTATTACTACAATTGAATGACGCAAAACCGACTTCCGCAAGTTGGCTGACCTGGAAACCTGCTCAGTCCATCTAGACTACTTCCCATGTTCGCTAGACCGAGATCCCGGGCGCCCTTGGCCAATACGACACACAATCTGCTATAGCTTATGTGAGCATCCATCTTTCGGGAGCATCGGGCTAGCACGTTCCCTGACTCAGCAGGCTATAGTTCAAGAATCGGGTTGTGACGCGTTGGAGGCTTGCCATCACACAACGTACCAAGAGCTAAGCGCCCTACCCGCCATGATCTCGTGGGGTGTAGTATAATGCCAGGACCATTATACCATGACAGGACCAACATTATGGTAAGACACCGAGTAAAAAAACTGCCGACGTGAAACAAAAATTACGCTCTCAGTCACAGCTGAACGGCCTCAATTCGTACATGATTTGGAACATGTCACGCGAAACCTGTGCATCCCACGTGTCAGGTATGAATGTCCTGGAAGCAAGGGCCGTATCTTAGCATCGGCAGTATTCCGAGCGTTCCTGCCAGAAATCGACACGGTGGTTGTATTGGCCTGACTGCACGCCAATATGATGCTCGGCAGACACAACCAGCGAAAGTGTCGACACTGTGCTTGCAGAGCTACAACAAACCCTCTCACCCGAGTCGCCAGAATTAATCATGATTTCCTGCAGGGAAGAATGCCAACAAGAGTCGTGCCAATTCGTGCCAATTAGTCTCGAGGTACATGGACTCAGAGCCGGTGCCTCTGTCCACTGGTCCGTCGTCGTGGCAGGTGGACAGTAGCGCCGCCGCAAGCAAGTAGACCCGACTGATTGACGCTGGGTCCTCTTACCTCTCTGGCACTTTTCATACGTTGTGCTGTTGCATTTCGTCCAACGGTGAAACCCCCCCTCTGTTTTTTCGCCCGCGTCCAACGAATACACGGCGCAGCTTCAAGTCGTCGTCGGCCCTTTTTGCGGCGTGCGTCTGGAGTAAAGCCGCCGGGCGAGGAGTGCCGCCTCGGTTCCGCTTAACGGTTTCGCCGGCGGGAAGCGCTCCGGGGAAAAGCATGGCTGCCTACACATTGCACCATTGTCCCAGAAACGTCTCATCCGTATTCTTGCCTTGCTCGGGGGGCTGTTCTTGTCGAATGCAGGCCGTTGCACCTCGTCCGCAGTCAAAAGTGCATACAGAGCGCGACTTTGCAAACTGTTGCTCCTTGTCCTTTCCATCTCGATTATCAAGAGGCCAATCGGCAACCAGTTGCTTCTTCGTCCACGAGCAACGATTCATGAAGCATCCAGGTAGTTGTGCAGAAACCTTATTTTTAAATCAGCCGCTGCCAGAGGACGTCCAACAACCGTCACGCCCCTGGTTATTTCGCCACCAGGTCGGCCTCTTCACCTTAACTCCTCCAGACACATGTGCTCATCTCGCACATATAACTAGACGGGATGACCGACACGTAAGATGGACGCAAGCCAAGGACAAATCTTTTCCGTGTTGCCGTGTGCCTGCAACACTCACCAACGTTTCCGGTCGCGGAAGTGCCCGACTCCGCTTGCTTCGCGACCGCAACTTGACCTTTCACAGTGTCCCTCGTCATCATCCTCGGATGTTGCCTTTCTCTTTCCATTCGCGCAACCATCTTTATCGCCAATCGCGGCCGCGCATGCACCCCATTGTTGGCAGCCTGCTTGGCCGGTATGGAGTAGGGCTGGGCTGCGCTTGGACGCCTTTCCCCCCCCCCTCCCCCATTACACTGCGCCATGCAAATCCTTGCTCAGAAGGGGCCGGCAATGTTGCTGCACGACATCTTACTCGCCGTCTCCTTGACATGTTCAAACTCTATTCTAGAGGCTCTGTGGTCCCTTGGCGCCATTGTTCAAGGGCCGTTTCGGCATTGCAGGACGGCCTACCACACACTGACTATCCCGCCCGCGGGTGCCACCCAGACTGGTGCCACCGAGGAACGGCATCCGGCCGCTGCTGTCCTTGCACTGGCAGTGGCAAGTGTCGCACGACCACGTATCAAATGGTGGTTGAAATTTCGTGCGAGGCCGTGTAAGACTTTTCTTCCGCCACCCGTGGCCGAGTAATCCTTGGCGAACTCTGCTCTGTCGGAACTGGACTGCCGAAGAGAAGTTTGCAATCAATCTGATGGATTGTTGAAATAAAGCCTGCGAGCTGAAATAACTCGACACACGGATTTTAAAACTCTGTCAAGTTCCGGCTAAGTGAAGTGTTGTTGACTGCTGCATCGACTTGATGTGTCGGACGACGTCTTGCGTGCTGTGGTAGACCCAAACAGCCGAGCAACCAACCGTGTGATACTTGGTCCGCTGTGCTTTACTTGAAAGGTTAAGTAAGCCTACCCCCCAGACAGCAGCATTGATTTCTTCTCTTTCCGTACTGCTGCGTATTCTTCCACGGCCAGTTGTCCTCGACTTTTCACCGGCCATCCCATCTCGTCCACCACTTGACTGGACGACGATTCCATCCAGTCAAAAACTACAAGGCCATGTCGAGACTTCACGAGGAATACCACGTTGGGATGCTCCTAGGCTACACCCCGGTCCCATGCATCATGTGCAGTCTAAGAACGTAGGCCGCCTCCCTCTGCTCAGACGCCCCTGCCGCCGTTGCTGACTTTTTTCTTCCTTCATCTTGCCACAGTGCTTCCGAATGCCGATATTGCGGAGGCGCCATGGTACGCATGGTGCCGCCTGGATATACGAGCGAGCAGGCTGTACGCCTGCGTCGATTGCGATACACAGACTTGCCAGCCTCCACGATGGCCGGCCAGGGCATGCATGGGGGTCCGGCGGGCGGCGCGCGCCGGGGATCCGGGCAACGAGAATCAGGCAGCCAACCGAAGCCGGGGTCTGGATCGCAGACATGATATGGGGGTGGGAACGATGAGGAATAATAAACGATACCATAGAAAGCTAGTCAAATGCATACCACCAGGACAACGGCGTCGCCGCTGCAACCCCAGACCGGATACGATGCAGCAGAGAATACCATTTCCGACACTATCGGGTTGATACTAGCCCTTGACTTGTTATTCTGAGTGCCAAAGGTTAATCTTGATTTTAGCATACATCATTCCCACCATGACCATTACGGCATTGTCGCGAATGTCCACCAACATGATGTCGACAAGGGCAGTGCTTCGTGAACAATATGATGGACCGTATGGATGCTCTCAGCGCCAAGAAATTAGTCCCGAGTGTTTTGAATCCAATTATGTCTTTAAATCAGATCCCGCCGATTTCTTTTGATTTGTTTCCGAGTTGACATTTTTCTACGCAACAAGCACGCGCGCGATGCTCGCTGGCTGTTCCGGGGTCAAGGGACCACAGCCTTGGGGCTCCACACCAGGTCCAAATGATGGGGAACTTTCGCGGGCGCAAACGCTGCATCTCACAACATCGCCTCGACAGCTCTACATCCACCGCCAACCTCGGTAGACTACCATTCTCCCCGTCGGAAGCCAGGCGTCTCGCACCTCTGCGAGGATAGCGCGCCGGCTCAGTCACCGCCCACCATGTCGGTGATTCTCTGCACAGGTTCGTCGTCGCCTTCGACCCCTCCAGGCATCACCGCAGCTGACCATATGGTGTTTGCGATGCAGCCGGCTACGACCACACGATCAGGCAAGCCTCTGCCCCCCCTGCGGTCGAGACCTCAACCCCCTCGAATCGCGACGACTAACTCTGTCTTCCTCTCGCAGGTTCTGGGAGGCGCTCTCCGGCATCTGCTCCCGCACGATCCAGCACCCCGACTCGCAGGTCAACCGCCTGTGCATCTCGCCCGACAAGCGCTACCTCGCCGCGGCCGGCAATCAGTCCGTCAAGCTCTACGACATCAAGTCGACCAACCCGAGCCCGCTGCTGACGTTTGAGGGCCACACGGGCAACATCACCGGCGTCGCCTTCCACTGCGAGGGCAAGTGGATGGTGACGAGCTCCGAGGACGGCACCGTCAAGATCTGGGAGACGCGCACCGGCACCATCCAGCGCAGCTACAGCCACGGCTGCCCCGCCAACGACGTCGTCATCCACCCCAACCAGGGCGAGATTATCAGCTGCGACCGCTCCGGCTACGTCCGCGTCTGGGACCTGGCCGAGAACACGTGCGCCCACGAGCTGACGCCCGAGGCCGACGTGTCCGTGTCGAGCGTCACGGTGGCGAGCGATGGGACACTGCTCTGCGCCGCCAACAATAGTGTAAGTGCCGCGCGCGTACACGAATCCTTTATCCGTCAATATATGCCATCTAACATATTCCCTTCAGGGCAACGTCTTCATCTGGAAGATTGAACAGGAATACAACGGCACCCGCATGGTTCCCGTGACGCACTTTTCGGCACACAAGGAATATATTACCCGCATCCTGCTCTCGCCCGATGTCAAGAAGCTGGCGACGTGCAGCGCCGACCACACGGCCAAGATTTGGGAGATCAAGGACGGCTCGTCCAAGCCCGGCGAGCAGCCCGAGGCGCTGCCGCTCGAGGCCACGCTCACGGGGCACCAGCGCTGGGTTTGGGACTGTGCCTTTAGCGCCGACTCGGCCTATCTCGTCACTGCGTGCTCGGATCATTATGCGCGTCTCTGGGAGCTGCACAGCCAGCAGATTATCCGGCAATACAACGGGCATCATCGGGGCGCCGTGTGCGTCGCGCTAAATGATTACTCGGAGACGCGCTAGAAAGATACGGCCTGCATATTGGATTCTAGTTGAGGTGTTTTTTTGTTTTTGTTTTTCTAGTGTATGAGAGTCTGCATGGCGTCTTCCTGGGTACATTAAGGGCGGGTGCTTTTCTGACTGTTTTTTTTTTCGGATATGAGTACGTGTAGTACTATTTGTATAGGGGTTCAATTGACAGACAATCTTCTGACCATACTGGGAGCTCTCTTCTCATTTCATGAACCCTGTTTTGATAGCCCACAATCCTCTTTCAGTCTACGACAATCGATGATTCTTCCAATAACACCGTCGCCGCGAGAAACCCCGCATGCGCAGTCAAAATGTTGGTACAGTCGAGATCATGATGATATCAAAAGCCACGTTCGGCCTACTTTGGCATGTCAAGGTCTGCGCGAAATGGCGGAAAAGAAGCATCGAGATGTGACATTGCACCATGCCCAAGGATCTAACCGAAGAAAGGACAAAAAAAGGAGAAGTTCAAGGCAGTTGACGGGATCGGACATGGCGAGGCGTCCTTGGATGACAAAGACGCCTTGCTCTCCCACCTGGGGCAGTTCCCCGTTGCGGCGGATCCGGCAAGGACAGCCGATGTGCTGTCTTTCAGCTGGCCTGGGATGTTTACGAGCAACAGGAACGGTTTTGGGGAGGTGAGAAAGGGGGGTGGCACAAAAGCTACCTACCTACCTACAAGACAGCTTCCCCAACGGCCCTGCGTCTACACTGTGCACAGGGCTGACGGCTGCCTCCCTTGAAAGAGGCGCGATGCAGGGACCAATGAAGAGAGCCAGATCGCATGTCTTGGCGTGTCAATATAGCATGTCTCTTATGAGCTGGGGGAGGGGGGCCGATTTGGTTCGAAGCCTTGCCCTGGGGCAAGGTTGACGAGCCGGGGCGGCTTGCCCCCTGTCTCGTTCCGCGGCCGGCAAGGCGGGGAGTGTGATGTCGGCTGCACATCTTTCCTGCTTTCCTTCTTTTACTTTTGCGCGGCGGCTCTGTCGTATGTAGACTTGGCCATGGGTTGGTTTCAAGCTCGGTTCACGGTCGATCCTCTTGGCTTGTGTGATGCACGAATTCGTCCCATTGGCCGGGGGGGGGGGGTAGATTATGCAACATGATCTTGTATCAGAAGTCGTATCGCTGGGAAGAGTACAAACGGAGGCACGATGAAAGAAGCTCCCCACCTATTCCAACACGACAGGGTCTGTGGGCATGGGGTAAGGCAGATTGGATGCGGACATGCCCAGCCCAAGGATGCCTCGTCAGCGGTGGCCTTTGTTCTGCTTCTCATACATCTCGGCATCAGCTCGTCCAGGATCGTGGCAACGGAGCAGCCAGGCTACCACAAGAGGGCGTGTCCGAATGACTACCCTATCCGTGGGAAAGGAACAGTAAAGCCTGCCACAATCATTGGCTGCCGAGGAAGAGAAACATGGACGTTGCACGGCGGAGGGCTAAAAAAGGCACACAAAACTGTGGAACGAGCACCAAAAATTGTGGCTGTCTGGAGAACCCGCTCGGGAGGGAGCCCGGGTTGGGATAATTGGGACTGGTTTCGGGGGCAGATGCCGATCCGTTTCGATGGTTTGCTGTCGCGCGTTGGAATATCAGTAATTCGACGACGAGGAAAAAAAGGGGGCCGCGCGAGCTGGTGGTCCGCGGCACGAGGTTTGCTACGTTGTGAAGAAGAAAAGAGGGCTGACGAGATGAAAGCTGAGCTCGTCAACGGCAGGCGGGCTGGGGTGAGCGAGCAAAGCCAGGAATGGATGGACATAGAGAGGCCTGTGCATACCTACTAAGGCATCTTCGGTCAACTGCTGGTACAGTGCACGAGGCTGAACAGGGCGCCGCGCCGTTGCATAGGTTGGTTGACAGGTAGGGGGGAGGTACATGCAACTCGTAGCTTTTTAGTGTCGCATCCATGTCCCGCATGTAAATTTAGTTGGTTACAGCCTGCAATAGAGTGTTTTTTTTTTAAAATAAGATAGGAAAACGCA
The DNA here is from genome assembly GCA_030783385.1 of Akanthomyces dipterigenus. Classification (NCBI taxonomy): domain Eukaryota; kingdom Fungi; phylum Ascomycota; class Sordariomycetes; order Hypocreales; family Cordycipitaceae; genus Akanthomyces; species Akanthomyces dipterigenus. Next base: position 8,134 of record JARJRE010000576.1, on the reverse strand, counting down.
AAAAAGTCACTTGCCATGGTAATAGAAGCTCGACTATAACCCGGGCTTATTTCTCTTTCCGCACCGGCCCCGTGAGCCGACTTCCGACGTGATCGTTTTTACTAGTCATGACAATTCGGACTTGTTTAGCTGTCTCAGTTGGGGCCCTTTTTATTTTATTTTATTTGTTTTCTATTATTTATTTACTTCTTTATTTTATTTTATTTTTTTGCAACGGCCAAGCCCGCCATGTTCATGTTTCTAGTCAACACAGACGGGCGGACGCGCTTCTATTCGCGGCTCGTCCCCGTCACTGGCCACCATCTCTCCTCTCTGACGTGCCAGGCCTTTTTACATGACCCAATTCTTTTCATATTGATGGGGATGAGTGGCTGCGTAGAGCAAGGCATAGATGAATGAATGATCCATCTGGCCAAAGAGAACCATTTTTAGCAGCTAGTTGGTCATGCCGCTCCAGGCTCGTCAACGAACGAGGAGGCTGAGTCGGCATTGGCGTTGGCGCATGGGGCGCATCATGGTGCAGGCCGGGACGGCCTATGCTGTCATCGTATGCAAGCACGCGCGCATGCCGGAGAGGACTCGCATAGATGCCCAATGAAGTCGATGTGAGCAATGGACTGGTACTAGCAAAAGCCAATCTCGAGCATTCAGACAGCCACAAGATGTAAAGGCAATGCCAATTTGTTGCCCAGCACGACCTGGCGCATACTACCCCCTCGGCTGACCCGCCGTGCCGGCCCAGTCTGTAAGCGAGGCGGTCGGCCGACGACGACGGCACTGACCGCTCCAACGACGAGCTGCTTGGCTACTGTCTAGGCATCGTGCTGCGGGGAGCCAGTCGTTTCTCCGACGGACTTGGCATAGGATTGATTTGTTTGCCAGCTTCTGTGTGGCGTCGCTGCATGTACCCTCGACTGTTTCTCGGTCTGAAGCGCAAGTCCTATGGATCATTCCTGGCCCACTTCGACACATCTACATGCAGTAACTACTCCATCGCCTAGGCCGAGTGCCTCCGACCGGAGCGGCTCCGAGGTTTTGGCCCAAGGCGCCGAGTGGCCTCCCAGACCAAGTCCCGGGACAGAACTGCTCAACAAGGGGCAGAAGCCTGTGCAGGTGAAGAAAGAGGGAAAGTTTAGCTGACAGATTTTGAATGTCTCCCAGCAACTTTACACCGTTCTTGTGAAGACGCTTCCCCCAAGTCCAAGATGGGTCAAGCACTCAACTTCCTGCCCTCCCAGCCTTGTGCGCCCCGTCAACCCCTGGTCGCGCCGCTCACACAACGGCGAGGCGAGATGGAGCAACGAGAGAACCGGGAAGCCGGGTCTTGACGGAACCAAATTTTGGGGGACACAGCCTGACACCCGGACATTTGTCCCAAAGAAGAAAGGGGAGCAAAAAAAAAAGGGAAAAAAAAAGAGGCAGGAAAAGAAAAGAAACAGACAGGTTCTCGCGTGGGGTTTGGCATCTTGCCCCTCTCGGGGGCCGAAACCCCTTGTCCCGGGGGTCTTGACCAATGGAGCAGTGCAAAATTGGCTGTGGATTGCTGGATCAAAAGGCCTCGAACCTATCAAGAGACTTTGCGCGCGTGGAGCAAAAGGCTATACCCTCTGCATTGTCTTGCGACTTTTTGCCAGTAAAAAGCTAACTAAGAAATGGCCCCTTGTCAGACTTTGGGCAGATCGATGCGGCGAGGTAGCGTTATACCTTTGCATGACGGCGGGCTGTTCGGTATAGTGCCTGGCGGACCCGGTCGCCGCCGCCACCACCACCACCACGGATTTTACGTGGGCTGCGGAACAGTTCGCCCGATCCGCTGGGACGGCATGTACATGATTTGCTTCCTGTGCCGTCTGCAATTCTTTCGTCTGGCTGGAATGCATCATCAAGCCAACCATGAGGTGGAAGCGCGCTCAACCTAGACGGCAACTAATACAAGACGATGCAATAATACCGTCGCAGCTACGCAGTAGGTACTTTTTCACGGTGTGATGAGATCCTTTGCAGCCTGCAAGTCCGGGCAAGCCGACCATCAGACCCCCCGTTTTTTCGACGCAAGCCACAGCGAGCAGACCGATGCAAGATTCGTCTACGGGGTCGGTTACTCGTACAGGCGGGACGTGGGCTCGGGCTCGACTAACCCGACAGGCGCATCTAATGTCCCTCGGAAACCACTTTTTTTTTAAAAAAAAAAAAAGCCAATTGATCGTCCTGGGCATCAGTCTATCAGAGCAACGACGTACACTACTACTAGAGACAACGACGAATAACAGGCACCCAAAGCGCCATGTAGTTAAACTCCCGTGTCTGTGCTGGCCGGCTAGTGCCCACTTGGCGGCCGCGCGGGAGCACTGCAGGATCGGAACATCCTTTTTATAGCTCTCGGCGCTCCTGTCCCCTCCGATTGGTATGACTGGCCGCCCGCCCCCCCCCCTGGACCGTAGGGACGGGGCCCTGTCCAGCTGGTCCAGGATTCTCCTAGCTGCGTCCCGGCTCGCTGGTTCTCAGTCGTCCCAGCCCATGGGAGCGCTGCGACTGGCTCGCGGGATGATTACGATGTGCGCCGTCACAAGGCTGAAAAAAAAAGAAAGAGAAAAGAAAAGAAGAGGGACAAGCTCTTCGCGATTTCGTACTCCCTCTTTACCCATTACTCATCACCGTTGGAGACGCCCATCATCATGATGGAACATGCAGCTCTGGTCTGTAGGTGTGGCCCCAGTCAGATTGATTTGTCGGCTTGCCATGCGATACGAGTTTTATTAGCACCAGTATCCTCCTGTACCGACAAATATTAGATGACAACAAGAAACTGCTCTGCCCCGATTCTATTCAGTGGCGGCCCGGCACGGCCGAAAAGAACACGCTGCCAACACTGTAGTCTTGCAGATCCCGTGCAGAAAGATTATAACCCAGAAAATCTCGGGAATAATGAAAAACTACACAACACGTATGGACCGCGAAGAATGACATCAGAAGACGGGTTACGTCGCTCCCGGGAATCTCTCTGCAAGGTACGCGGGAATCGACGAGGGAGGGGGGGGGGGGGGCGCCAGGCTGTGAGGCTGTGAGGCTGTGCGGCGGCTCCAACGGAGCACCCGAACGACGGCCGCGCATGGCAGACACACCTCTCGTCTACGGGACATGGTGTCTCGATCAGTGGATCGGTAGTTGCTGCTGCTGCTGCTGCTCAAGCCGTTTCCTCAAAAGAAGAGACTGACAGGGAGGGGTGGAAGAGGGCATCAAGCCAATGAAGAGCGCTACGAGCACCGCACGGAAAGGGGGAAAAAAAGCTAGGGGCGTGTGGCCGCAAGCATGCATGCAACTATGTATTGATTTTGCATACAACTTACGTTACAGCACATTTACACCTTTTCATCGCTCACACCCCAACTGCCATGTGGAACTAGGAGCCCCCCCCCCAGTGCGCGCCCCCCAAAATTTGGTACAAGCTTTTATGGATCTGCTTTAGTTCCCTATTGTCCTTTTCTTTTCTTTTCTTTTTTTTCCCTTCCTTTCTTTCCTAGCAGAAAAATGTCATCTCAGCATCTCGCCAATCACAAAGCCCCCCCCCAAGCTATGCCAAAGCCTCGTCTCGGTTCTCCCCTCCCGTCAGCCTGTCCCGCCCGCCATGGGGAGGGGGCCGCGGCAATGCATATACTCTCTCCAGCACACACACCGTCTTGGCCGCCCAAAAAAAGCTTTATTTTCCTAGTCGCTGCGTCGACATATACCCCCCCCCCCTGGGCCCTTGCTCCGTGACATGGCCAAGAAGCGGAGCAGCGTCTCTCTGCGGGCATGTATGCATGCATGTCTGTATGTATGTGTGTGTACGGTGTGCGTGTGTGTGTGTGTGTGTGTGTGTGTTACTCTTTATCAAGGTCGATGCGCCGCTTGTAGTTTCTCCTCTAGCTCATCTCTGCCCTATCATTGCTCCGAATCATCGCAGCGTCAAATCCAGATTGAGACCGCCCCCCCCCTCCTTCTTCTGCTCTGCTTTTCGGGCCTTTAGATTGTCTCACCTCTCCAAAAGCTTGGGTAGCTCTTCCCGCTCAGGGCTTGCTTGCGCAGCTTACAGCCGCTTCCAACGGCCTGCGGTCAACCTCGTGCCTCGGCCAGCTGCAGAGGAACCTCGATAATCTCCTTTTGAAGTATTATTATTATTATTTTCGTTTCTCTCAGCCTGCTTGTCCAGAGTATATTAAGAGCTCTGTTCTTGGTCTTGCTGCTCTTGCTTCCACCTTGCTCGTCTCTCTCTCTGTATCCACTGAACATTACTTCATATGAATACCCACCAAGTCTTTGACCCTGCTGCCTTGACTGGCGTGAATTGGTCCAACACGAGCTATCATAATCTGGGTGACGTCTGTCTCAACATGGGGGACTGTAAGTCGTTTATAATTGCGCAAAATCAACTCCGTGTGGTGTCCATGTTGACGCGTGTGCCGTTTTCGCAGTAAACGAATACCGCATCGCCCGCGTGGCTGAAGTCTTGTCTGATTTTCGGGATCTCCAGCACTGCATCGCTTCAGGCAACGTCAGTGCGCCGTGCGAGGTTGAGTACTTTACTGCGGCATGGTCCTTGTTGCGCCAATGCGTCGCAGACGGACAGTACATCCTCGAGTGCTCCGCCGACATCTCCTACCCGGTCGGTCAAAATGAGCACGAGCAAAAGAAGCTTGAGCTTCAGCAGTACGTCATCTCTTTCCAACTCTTGCGCGAGGGCCTCGGGAAACTTGAACTAACCAGTTCTCTGCCTCGGACAGTGTTTTGCTCGATGCATATGCTCGTCGGCACGAGGCCCAGAAGATTTACCTGCGCCAGATGGCAGCTCAGCGGTGTATAAGCGCTCGCAAGCAGATTCTCGACACCACCGGGGGTCCCAATCCCTCCAACGAATTGCAATTGTATGCTCTGGATGCTCAATTGCAGCAGGTACGTGAACCACTCCCGTCATCATACAGATAACATACAGAGCTGCTCGGAGGCCTGTACCGAGGACATCAGAATGCTGACTACTCATAGGAGATCGAACAAATCACCGACGAGCTTGTTTACCTTGACCTGCTTGGCGGCGACCAGAGCCTCGGCCGCTGGACGGTTGAGGACCCTGGCCTCTTTGACATTCTCAATTGGCTCAGCACCCGCTCGTAATTTGCCAGGTCTTCTAGCGCAAAACTAGCGTCATCGCGCACTTGACATCATCTACGCATGTATATCAAAGTCGCTTTGTAACCAAATTACAACATCGCCGACCAATGCCGCACTAGACACAATTGGGTCTAGTAGTGGACGAAAAGCAAAGTGAAGCCTCAGCCTCACGCGGTCTATTTTCTTTTTTAATTTCATCTTGCGAGTTGCTCTTCCCAGGTAAAGCTGCACTGGGAGCAGCGTGTTACTAATATGTTTTCTCATCTATGACGCTGGTACGTCGGATGGAGACACGCCAAAAATTGGAACCGGGCTCATCGTGCCGGCCGCGAAAATTGTACAGTGGAACGGTCATTCGAACCATGTACTGAGCATGTACGGAGCATGACCGTCTCCATGGCCGGAGGACTAGCCATGGGTTGGGAAAAAAAGTTTTTGTTGCTCGCTCAACGGTGTGCATCTGTATCTATTATGAGAAATGGCGTCTTGTGGAAGAGATGTTGACTATCAAACCGCATTGCCAGGAGTAACGGGTTGTTTATTCATACTCGGTTGCATTATACAATGTTTCTATCTACAGCCTTTATTGATGGCGAAAACCCTCTAATTTGGCAGACAAATTGCTCCAGATCCCAGAAAAGTAGACCAAAACCAACTATGTCTTACTGTATACACACAGTCCAATGCCAACCAAAGAAAAGAGCATGCCGGCGCCAGTGTCTGCATTTCTGATTAGCATGAATCATTAGTGTGAAAAGAGGGATCCAACGCCTTCCTCCGGCACTCGAGGCTTGAGAGGGCGGGTGGCTGCATAAGACTGCGTGAACTCTGCTGGGCTAGGTTGTAGCCGTACCTCGACTAATAACTTTGCCCTCGACCAACCATTCACCGAGAACGGTAAAGAGAAATGCCATGGTATTTACAATGGGCACTGTAAGACTCAGCTCTGCAGGCATTTGACTTGTGTTAGTATCTACTAAGACAATTCGTTGACTTGTGTCTTGATTTTCCATCTTCTCAGACGAAACAAGAGCAGCGTTTAATTCCCACAACATCGGGAAAGCAAATCATGTCTCGGGGTGAAAGAAGAAAAAGTAACAAGAGTGAAAAGGACGTACCGGCTTGTCCAATGAGCAAAAAGAACCACACGCTGCCCGTCAGGTTGAGCAGCAGCGGCACCGCGTACCGTGGGTTCCGCAGCAGATCGATGACCGAGAAGAAGGCTCCGTACAGCTTCGACCGCAGCCAGCTCGCCTTGATCAGCGGGGCCTCGAGGATCGGGTGCGGAGGCGGCTTGTGCGACTGGGCCGCGCGGCGGATGAAGGGCGTGGTGCCGCCCCACGCAATGCCCACCAGCAGAAAGCTGAGGATATAGTTGAACACGGGGGGCTTATCCTGCGACGAGAGGGCGTCCATGGCGAGAGATGTTGTGGGCTTGGCGGCCGGGGGTCCAACAACGGCAGTGGTTTGCGATGACGGCGGGAAAGGGGACGGGCCGCGATTCTTGATACGCGATTAGGAAAAAGAAACGCCAGGCGGGAGGCGTATAACGAGAATTTTCGCCTTCTCTTTCAGCTAGGATGGTTCTTGTTCTGAATACTTTTCAAAAGGGGGGTTCGACTTCAAGGACTGGAAAGGCAGTCGTGATTGGATACCGAGAACTGGGACTCTGGTATACAGCGTGGCACCTATGACGAAAGCAGGCCTCCCTCTCACAAGGTGTGACGGGAGGGATCGGGATCCAGGGGGAGGGCTGGTGGGTCGCCGTCAGCTCGACAATCGAGCGGGGCTGCAGAGATGAGAATCCAAGAAGGCCGGTCAACATGCAGTTCAATGTTGTGACTTGTAGATGACGAGAAAAGATGGGCAGAGGTTGGCAGAGGTTGGATGGCCATCATTTTCCCACGTCAAGGGGTGACGAGGGGGCCCGCTTCATTAAGCCGGACGCGGTTTAGCCGTCTCATCCCAAATGGGAATAAAGCGGGGGTTCAGGCAGCCTCGCGACGCTGGTTTCGACCAATCACAGCAAAGGAGTTGAATGTGCCATGGGCGTATACTGTTCCGCTGCGGTGCTGGGTCGTGGGAAGCTGGGAGATTGCTGTAATCATCTTCTCTTCCTGATACAATATAGACACGGTGTCAGTTGTCTCGTCATCTCTGCTTCAAATTTCCGACAGAGCACGTACTCCGCACAGACACAAAAGAGCAGCCAGATGAATAACGCCGACATGAACCTGGAGCTTCTTCCCACTACAGTCCTGGACTGAGAAATGCTTCAGAGATGGCAGACAGAGAATCAATCTCTGGGGCTTTGAGCTGCCAAGGGAGAGGCTGTGCACCTAGCTAGAGATTGCTCTGTCTCGCCTACCTTCCCCTGGCTACGTGTCTACACTACTGTCGGCACATGTAAGAGTGAGCAGCACGCAACCCAGTCACAATCGATACGAGTATACGAAAGCTAATTTCAAAATTCTGCAATCCATCATGTCGTCTGGACAGTTGGCTTCTCCACGAGCCGATCACTCGGCGTCGGAAATGAAAACCCTGCAAACGGAGATCCAAATCCCGACTCTTTCGTAATGTAACGTTTCGTTTCCGGCAGTCATATCTACTTCATAACCTGCCATCACTGGAAGGCTCCTGAACCTGATAGAACACGGATATTCGCAATAGATTTGCTCACAACTACAAAGTTATTTGTTTCAAGAGTGCTCTCACCATCAAGAGACGTGGAAATTTGCCATGCAGGTCGCTTTTGGGGTATCGAGTCTCTTGGAACGTAAGCAAGGCAACGCGTAGAGCGGCCACGAATATGTCGCCGATTCAGGCCTGGCTGTTACGAACGAAGAAAAGTAACAGGCGGGCGCAGCGGCGGCCCAAGGAAGCGACCCGGTGGGCGCATATAGATCGCTCAATTAGGCAGACTAGATCACATAACCACGCGAGGATCATAGGCGCACCATAATCCAGTGAGCCACGAAGGGATCAC
>JARJRE010000575.1:0-31106 GCA_030783385.1 Akanthomyces dipterigenus | reverse complement strand
ATTATATATTCTTTCTAACTTTATTAAAATAGCTATATAAAATTAAAGTTAATCTATTATCTTTTAGTAGCTATAATTAGGTATCTCTGGTAATAGCGAGGGTATAGCACGTCTTGGTGCTTAATTCTCCGCCAGGCTGGAGGCGAGGCATCAAGCTTACGGCGGCCCTCGTGGAGTTGCAGTACTCCCAATCTTCCTAAGCCAAGGATCTGCTGCAATAATTCACTGACAATGGGCAATGTAAACTACTGAACTACTCAGAACTCACACTATCAAGGAGACTGAATGTATGTTGCGCTAGAGAAGCTTACAACAGAACACGCTCACCGAGCAAACAGAAACGCCTGCCTCGCACCCAGCCATCCTGCTAAGACAGCGAGTGGGTCAGTCAACCGAGGCACGGCGCTGGGATAAACGCCCGTTCCCGACCTGTCCTATCACCCGCAAGCTGTCAACGATTCCTCCGCATTTGTTTGCACAACACTCGATTTTTCAATTGCAACTCCATTCCATTTCCTCATAAATCGTCTTTTTCTAGGGGCAGACACCATGTCCGACAACAGCGATGAGGACGGCCCTTTACCGTACGCCAACCACATCAAGTCCGTGCTGGAGCAGGGCGTCATTATGGGCAATCTGCCCAAAGTGACGACGGACCCCAACCTCCTCGAGGAGCAGGCTCGCAAGGAGATGGTCTTGCAGAGAGGCTTCGAGTACATTCGCGGCTCCGCGGGAGAAGCGGCCACCATGCACGCAAATCGTCTTGCCTTTCGATCCTGGAAGATTATTCCCCGTATGATGCGGCCAACGGGAGACCGGGATCTGAGTGTGAAGCTGTTTGGCAAAAAGTACAGTAAGCACCCCCGACTGGAGGGCATTAATATTCACTTTTCAAATTCTCATGGCGAATTTCGAATTTAGGAGCACCTATTCTCATGGCACCTTTGGGTGTCCAGGGTACCATGCATCCTGACAAGGAAATCGGCAATGCCAAGGCTTGCGCCGAGCTGGGAGTACCGTTTACGCTCAGCACGTCTGCTTCGACAGGCATCGAGGAGCTTGTCGAGGCCTGCCCCGAAGGCGATAAATGGTTTCAGCTGTACTGGCCCCTAGACGAGGAAATTACCGCCTCCATCTTGACCCGGGCTAAGAAAAACGGCTATCAGACCTTGGTTGTCACGCTTGACACATGGGTCATGGGCTGGAGGCCGAGTGACCTCGACACAGCCAACATTCCCTTTCTTGTCGGTGTCGGTGACGAGGTTGGCTTCCAAGACCCCGTCTTCCGACGCAAGTTTGCGGACAGGACCGATGGCGAGACGCCCGAGGAGAGCAGAGTGCTGGCGGGCATGTACTGGTGTAGTGAAATCTTTCCCGGTGTCAGCCGCTCGTGGGAAGAGATTCGCATCCTGCGCAAGTACTGGGATGGTCCCATGGTCGTCAAAGGCGTTCTGAGCGTCGAGGATGCCAAGCTCGCCGTCCAGTACGGCCTGGACGGCATCATTGTCAGCAACCACGGTGGCCGCCAGATTGACGGCACCATCTCTAGTCTTGATGCGCTCCCTGGCATTGCCCAAGCTGTCGGCAGCAAGATCACCGTCATGATGGACTCGGGCATCCGCACTGGAGCTGACATCTTCAAAGCGCTTTGTCTCGGGGCGCAGGCGGTGTTTGTCGGCCGCCCTGTTGTTTATGGATTGGGTATTGCGGGCAAGGACGGCGCGTATGCTGTCATGGCCAACCTCCTCGCCGACCTGGACATTACCATGGGCCTGTCTGGTGTCAAGCGCATATCGGAGCTCAATCCCTCTCGATTAGCAAAGATCCAACACCCTGGTGATGTTCGATCAAATCTATAATCTCGCTCTCTAGACCAAAAGGACCAAGAATCCCACCAACGGCGCAGTGTCATTATTAGATGGACAGGACTAAGTGGCGTGCGCCATACAAAGAGTTATGTATCCAAGGACGTCCACAAAAAGTCCCTCTAATTGGTCTTCTTGGCTGCAACTACGGCCGGGCCATTAAGCCTTGTGTATGCAACCTTGAGAGATGATGACGCCACAGTGACCAGAACGGCAGAAAAGGTGAAGAGCATGATTCGTTGGGGCGTGTTGAGGAGAGCAAAGATAGGATAGGTGTACCTAGGCGAATTAGTAAAGCTCGCGCGAAAATACGGCACGCTGCATCAATCTTACCATCCATTCTTGCTATAGCAGAGCTCAATCCAGTACCAGTAGCCAAAGGCAATGCTGGTGCTGAGGGTCATAACCAGGGGGGCGCCGACCGTCCACGGCGGACTGAGCACCAAGTAATCAAACACCAAGAGGAGGCCCGGCGCAAAGTGAAATCCGAGATCGACGGCCAACGGGATTCTGAACTCGGGAGGCACCACGAGCTCGGGGTCAATGGCAGAGATGCCAAAGTACAGGGTCGTGACGACGACGTTGAGTGGCGTGGCCACGAGGGACAGTGAGTTCTTGACGCCAAAGAGAGTCGCGCTGCGTGTCACGTCGGCCACCGCCGCGATGACAAAGGTGAGAAAGGAGAGCGTCAGGGCGATGATGGTGAGAAACTGCAGGTGCCAGCCGTACGACTCGCTCACGGGCGTCTTCCACTCGAGCAGGAACTTGTAGCTCGACACGAACGAGGCAATGCCGACGAGATGGCACAGCAGGGAGAAGCCGGGCGCAGGCGACTCTGCTCTCTGGAGAGGGTGCTGAGCCATTTTGATGTCGTATTTGCTTCGCGAGGTATCTAACTAATGTCAATCCCAAGGATTTGTTCGGAAAGATACTGCTTGAGATAAGGTAGATGGAAGACGAAAGGAGACAGAATCAATAATCGGCGCCCGCTCCCGCAGCTTCAAAATTGCGGAGGCGGCGAAATGGTGGTGCCAAAAGTCCGGGGCAGCACGGCTACGGACGGAACACTTTACAGTGACAATTGCACGGACTGTGAACTCCTAAAAACGGTCAAGCACCAAGTCTATTTTAAGGAGACAGAATCAATTCCGATTTGATCTGCCAAAAGATCTGGAACAGATTTAATCTACATGTGCTGTCCCAGTACTGCCGCCGCAGGGTAGCTGCCTGTATGTTGTGCCTCGATCCGGAGAGCTGCAGGCAGCACCCCACCCAATCAATTCCTGGCCGTTTGCTCCAGTAAAACTTTCAGTCGCAAAATGTCGTCTGCCAGCAGCTACACTCGTCACCCAGCTTTGCAGCAACAACAACAATCTCCCAGGACTTGCCATCGCGCCTCGCAAGCCTGATTACGAGGCGGTCATCGACCCGAATCCCCCGACAGCAGCAGCCATGGCTGACGGCGCCGCCGACGACAGCGCGACTCAGAAACGAAGCCACGCCGACTTTCAAGATGACGCCTCAGGTGCGCCAGCCCGCGACTATGCCTGCTTGCTGCCCAATGAAGCCTCGACAAGCTAACATGCCGCTGCGCAGATTCCTCCGATGACGACATGGGCCCTCAGCTGCCCTCTGCCGAGGCGCCCAAGAAGAAGCGACGCGTTCTGCCCTACGAGAAGCTCTACGTGGCCGCCCTGCCCACCTCTGCGCGATACTCTCGGTCGCTCATGCACAAGGAGCAAGTCTCATTTGTGACGTGGACGCCTCTTACCGAGTTCCTCGTCACCTCATCCGTCGACGGCGTTGTCAAGTTTTGGAAAAAGATTGCGCAGGGCATCGAGTTTGTCAAGGAGTTTCGCGCGCACAATGGCGAGATTAAGGCTGTCGCTGTCAGCCAGGATGGCCGCAGCTTTGCTACTGCAGGAGCGGACGAGACGATTAAAATATTCGATGTCATTACCTTTGACCTCTTGTCCATGATGACGCTCAACTACGTGCCCAAGAGCGTCTGCTGGGTGCACAAAAAGGGTGCCTCGTTTCCGCTGCTGGCCGTGTCCCAAGAGGGTAAGCCGCTCGTACATGTGTACGACGGCAGGGGGGAGCAGGAAGAGCCGATCCATACCCTAAAGGGGCTGCACCGAAACCCTGTTCATCTGATGGCCTTTAATGACAAGTACGATTGTGTCGTATCTGCCGACGAGGGCGGCATGATCGAGTACTGGCAGCCGAGCGGCACATACGATAAACCCGTCGGTGTTTTTGAGTACAAGAGCTCGACGAACCTGTTTGACTTCAAAAAGGCCAAGTCGGTCCCTACATGCATCACAATATCCCCGCAGGGTCAAAGTTTTGTTGCCTTTTCGCTACCGGATCGCAAGATTCGCCTCTTTGATTTTGCCTCTGCCAAGTTGCATCGCACGTATGATGAGTCGCTTCAGGCCCTGGAAGATTTGCAGCAAGCGGGGAGTGCGTCGCAGAAGATGGATCAAGTCGAGTTCGGGCGTCGCTTGGCCCAGGAGCGCGAGGTTGAGTCCCAGGCCATGAGGTCAGCCTCAAATGTGATTTTTGACGAATCAGGCCATTTTCTCATCTATGGATCCATGTTGGGCATCAAAGTCCTCAACACATATACGAATCAGGTGGTCAAAACCTACGGAAGGGATGACAGCCTGCGCGCCATCAACTTGGCTGTCTACCAGGGTCAGCCGCAGAAAAAGGGCGTCACCTCCGTGGAGATGGGCGCGTCAAGCAACCCCCTGCTGCAGGAATCGGAAGCCCGTGACCCTGTTCTGGTTGCCACGGCGGCGGGCAAAGTCCGCTTCTATCTCTTTACAAATGACGAGGAAATCTCCAAATCGACGCGCGATGTGCAGAATGAAAAGCCTACGATGCTGGGTCGCAAGAAGGAGGTCAATGCTAAGAAAACGGAGACAGGGAGTGCTGCGGTGCTCCATACTAGTTATGGTGACATCCACATACGCCTCTTTCCCGATGCGGCACCGAAAACGGTCGAGAACTTTGTCACGCACGCAAAGCAGGGCTACTATAACAGTACCATCTTCCATCGCGTCATTCGCAAATTCATGATCCAGTGCGGCGACCCGCTCGGCGACGGCACCGGCGGCGAGAGCATCTGGGGTCGCGAGTTCGAGGACGAGTTTAGCAGCCTCAAGCACGACAAGCCGTACACTGTCAGCATGGCCAATGCTGGTCCCAACACGAATGGCAGTCAGTTTTTTATTACCACGGAAAAGACGGTAAGTGGGCACGCTACCTCCCTCCCGCTCGGGATGATCCTGCAGATTTTTTTTTCCCGCTCCTGTTTATTTTCTGCCTACCATGTATATGCCGGGACCCCACGTTAGGCTAACCGAAGATGTGCTGCAGCCATGGCTTGACGGCAAGCATACGATCTTTGGTCGCGCGACACAAGGGTTCGACGTCATCCAGAAGATTGAGAATACCCGTACATTCAAGGAGAAGCCCGAGGAAGACATAAAAATCCTCAACATTGACATTATGTAAATCTAGATGCAAACATAGAAGCCAGACGACAAGGAGCGAGTGCCAGAAACATTATCGTCGGCAAACCCGCTTGTCCAAAACGACGAAAACCACAGCCTAGGGCCCGTCGCAACGCCTAGTCCATGTTTCACTTTCCTACAGGCTCCCATGCTGTCACCGAGCTGAGCAAAATAGCGTCTTCAGCCACGGTGGCTAGCGTGAAGCCTGGTTATTCCCCCACCGGCCGCGACGAGCCGGCCAGCTGCCCAGTCACTGCCAACATATTGACGCGCAACACCTGCAGAACCTGTGAAGACGGACCTCTCCCCGCTCGGTTGGCAGCACGCGCTGCTGTCATGTCGCATTATGCTTAGCATCTGTATTAGGAGCGGCCCCATTGGCTGTGAAGTGAGGCAAGTGTCACCAGCCAGCTGGAATTCGGACCCCTGTCAATCGAAGCCGTTCTCTGCCCACCATTCGCTTGTCCTGTCTTGTGTTGCTGACTTGTATGTGGTTTAAATACGGCCTTGTGTCCGTTTCGGCTGAACTTTCAGAACTATTCTATCTTCTCGATTCCGTATCCATGCCGTACTTAAAGAACCCGACCAACCACGAAACGACTGCCAGTATTGGCCGTTCGCGGATTACCTGTGCGACCTCTTTCACGACCGCATTCACACCTTGCTCTTGCTGTCGCTCCAGCGTGTTGATGCCTCCTAGGGGACACAACTTAATAAACACACGATATCTTGGCATGAGGTATTCCCAGCGAAGATGCCACGCGCAAAAAACCAAGGCTCCTCAGAACCCAAGCGACGCAGTCGCACTGGCTGCTGGTGAGTAGCCACTTATATGCGGCCCATGCATTCTTTTTGACAAAATCAAGGCCCTGTAAATCCCGCAAGGTAAAATGCGGCGAGGAACGTCCATTCTGTCAAAAGTAGGTTACACTTCAACCGACGGGGTTGTCATCCCTTGTGCTGCCGCTACGATTGGGCCGACACTGACATGCCCACACAGCTGCTTGAAAACCGGTGACACCTGTGACTACAAGATCAGGCTGAACTGGGAAGGCCGAAGGATCAAGCGCCGAAGCGGCGCTGACGAAAACGACGAGGGATTTCTGTCGCCAACTCTGTTCAGCAATGAGTTTATAATTGACGACTCCGCAGCCGACACCATTGGCGTGCCACTGCAGCGTTTTGCAACCGAGCCGAAATCAGCAAACACCGGCCCAATACACTACGAGTTTGAGCACACCCTTTTTCAGGATTTTCATCAAGAGTTTGATATGAGCTCGTCTGTTGGGGTGAAGAAAAAGGCTAAGTCTATGGACGACGCCTTTTCTCTGGACCGGACGCCCGCGGACATTCGATTTGCCGCTGGTGCTGAGACCATCGACACAGCCACCACGACAACACAGTACAGCGGCACCGCGCAAAGCCCATCATCGACAGTATCAATCAGCGAAGAAGCAGTCGCCTCTTTCTCTGAGCAGAAAGATGCTTTGACGGAACCGTATTACCTGGATCAGGCCCCGTCTCCCGAAGACATGCAGTGGTCCAGTGCATGGAACAACGCGGGAGTTATGATGGGTTGCCTGACTTCGACTTCGCCCCAACTGTCAAGAGTGGCATCTTGCACTAGCGATGAGATGGCGCTTAAATCGATATGGGCGGATCATGCAGCTGTCGAGACGTCTGATTGTAGATCCAGCGTTGATGACACAGGAACTGATGCTGTAGAAGGGCAAACCCGCCTCTCATACATGGCCCAAGTCGGCTACAGTAGTGCACCCACTTGTAGCATGATGTGTCTCATGAGCGGGAAACCATGGATGATGGAAATGGGAGGTGTTGACGGCGCCCTGACCGGAACCGGAAGCTTGGGGATGGTACCTGAGCAGGCAACGGCGGCAGCTGTGGTTCCGGCCTGGATACTCAACAGCGACTACCAGCAAACGATCAACTCGCTGCCGAAAGGGATAGCACCTATCCCAGACAAGTGAGAGACCCTCGAATTTTGAGATTCGAGCATATTCTGACAAAGAGTGGAACAGATTGAGGGATGAGACAAACATGATGGTAAGTACGATCAGAATTGGGAGAAGTGTTTGTGCTAACTAAAATGTTCAAGTTTTTCGTGAGTATGATTGGGTATTCGGTAGCTTTGCCCATGCTGAACGACCTTTTAGGACCACTTTGTCAATTACACAGCAAAGGGTATGAATAGAATGAGAACAGAAACAAGCCGGACTTTAGCTGACAGAATATAGTCATGGCACCCTACCACAACAAAGAGGCTAATCCATTTAGCAACTCTATGCCGGCCATTGCATTCCAAAGCGATATCCTCCTGAGCCTGATGCTGGCTTTCGCAGGTAAGACCGACTTTGCTCACTACAAGTCCAAGCTGACACAAGTTGCAGCTGTGCATCGGTCGCAAGTCTTGCGCATGATGGAGCCTGAGCTGCGAATTGCCGAATGGGCTGAAGACATCTTCTCTGTCCTGAGAGTGAAGCTCAGTGACCAAAGCAAGCCTGTATCAGACGATACTCTGCTGTCAATGGTGCTCCTGACATCGCTTGAAAAGTCATCTCCCAGCACCTTTGGAGCCTGCATTCCTTGGCAAAAGCATCTCAATCTCACGCGCAGCCTTATGCACAAGCGCATTGAAAGTATGCGCGCCCAGGCCGGGAAGAATGAGGAGCTTTCCTTTATTTTCAGCTGGTTCTCATATCTCGACGCCATGGGCCAAGTCAGCACCAGCCCGCTTGTAGCGGGAATTCCGGAGCAGGCTGGTCCGTTTGATTTGCTACAGAGAATCAACGTGGAGGACGAAGAGGAGTTTGACTGTGTAATGGGCTTCACAACGCGCTGCGGGCAGCTTCTCGCCGAGCTTGCCTCCCATATTAGGCGATGCCCCAGCGCGGAACAGGCGGATGACACTACAATGCAGGCGGCACTGGACCTTGAAAACAGGTTCAAAGAAAGCATGACCAAGTCAGTCAAGGTTTGCCGCCATCTCCGGAAGAGCAAGATTGACATGAGAAGCCTTACCGAGATGGACGCTGCCAGCCAAGCTTTCCATTGGGCTGGCATTGTATACCTACGTCGGCGCATTCTATGCAGGGGCTCTGGGGATAAAGAGGTGCAAGACGGAGTCCAGAGAATATGGGAGTGTATTCAACATATACGCAGAGAGAAGGAAGCGGACACGGCATGCTTGTTTCCACTCTTCATTGCTGGCTGCGAAACGAACGACGACGCCGAGCGCAAGCTCATTCTCGCCCGACTCAAGAGCGCAGAAAAAAGCGGCATGAAACAGGTACGTATTTCTTCTTTGGAAAGTGAAATGAAAAAATGCTAATTTCCGACGTCATTATAGGTCAAGCGCGCCCGCAAGCTCATGGAGACCTCTTGGCGTGACGGCCAGCCGTGGTACCACTTGATCCAAGATGAGTTTCTTGGATAAGAGACTACCACACGTGTCTGAATTTGTGTGCATAATTGCGAGCGACTCATTGATAAGATTGTCGAACTGTGTCTTGATAGTTGCCATGTGTGTCTTTTTCTTGATTGTTTTGAATATGACAATTTGCATTGTAGCAAGAGACCGTTGAGCAATCTGTTGGCTACTCCATGTACAATCTGGTGTGCGAGGCCGGGACCAACTCAACTCAAGAGGTGTACTTTCACCATGGCTGCGCGCCGAGGTTGAGAGGGGACTGGCATGAGAATGAAGAGAGTCGAGGCAACTTGAATGCCTCGATGAGCCCTGTTTGCTTAAGAATCAGTGTGGTACGTACCATGTGCAAAGATTGCCTGCTCACCTTCGATAGCTGCATACATTCCCATGCCACACATGACCAGCGCACCGAGGAAGTAGATGGCGTGCCATACATTCAGCGCCACTTGACGCATGCCGCCGCTCAAGAAACCGCGTGCCCAGTGCTTCCAAGCAGAGTCTTTACGGGTCGTCTGTCCCGTCTGCGGATTGAACCCCCCCCCTTGCTCTTCTCGGATGGCATTCTTCTGAATGTCAAAGCACAGCGCAAAGAGTGGCGGGAACCCATAAGTCAAGTTGACGAGGACCGAGGCGGACATGACGCTGACGAAGCCAAAAAAGTCCGGGATGGCTGCGGCAATGACCCAGGCAATGGCCCACCAGACCGGCACGATGGAGGCGTAGATGATTTTGCCGGGCTTGGTGCCAATCGGCGGCGCGTTGAACAGGTCGATGAAGATGTTATTGTACACAACCTTGATGCCAATGTTGGCGTACAACCCTGCGCAAATCAGAGCGCTGATCAGAGTCACCACGTTGCCGACCGTCTGCCACGCGTAGATGCTCACACCCTGGTAGCTCGGGTTAAAGGCGTACTGGCCCTGCAGCTTGTACACGATGCACCCGTACACCAGGTAGACGCAGCAGATAAAGGTCTGCGCCGCCCACATGGCCTTGAGAAAGTCCATCGGGCGGCGCATCTCGGCCATGAACTCGACAAAGAGCTGCGCGCCCGTATACGCGAGCACGCCCGTCATCATGCCGTTGACGGAGCCGACGAGCCCGCCCGTCGGGGCCGCGCCGTAGTGCATGACGGGCGGGTAGACGCCGTCGACGGGCGTGACGGTGGCGCGGTCCACGGCGCTGCCCGCGGAGCCCAGCGCGGCAATGGCGTGGTTGGGCGGCGAGGCGGCCATGACGCCGACCGTGGCGAACAGGACGGCGACGTTGAGCCAGACGCCCGCGTTGGCGACGCGGCCGTACGTCTTGAGCGTGCGGACCTGCGTGAGCGCGAGGCCGACGCCGGCAAAGATGACGGGGCACGCGGCGTAGCAGAGGCGGAAGCGCGACGCCTGCGAGATGTTGAGGCCAAACTGCAGCGTGATTTGGCCGGTGAGCATGACGAGCGAGAGCGCCTGGCTGACGTTGGCGACGTGCCGCCCGGGAGCGCCCATGGTGCGGTAGCCTAGGTCGCCGTAGTTGCGCACGGGGAACTGGTAGCTGTCGAGGCCGAGGTAGAGGCGGTAGATGAGATAGCCAGAGTATCCGGCCATGAAGCCAAAGGACAGGTAAAAGGCGATGCCTGCGGGGGGGGGGGGGGGTGAGAATTGAATGGTGAGCTGGGAGTGGTAGTCGCGGGATGGAGGAAAAGGAAGCGTACCTGGTCCCCAGCCAAGAGTGCCCATGGCGAATCCGGAACCCCATGGGCCCAAGACGTCGGTTGTGATCAAGTAGAAGCCTGGGGGAAGTAGGTGTTACTGTCGTGCGCCCTTGGAATTAGGACAGGGTATTGAGAGAGCCAGGCTTACATGCACCAGCCGATGCCGTACGCATGGCGCGGCTCGCGTTTGTCCAGTCCTCATCGGCGATGTTGGCTCTGTTTCCCTGCGCAAAGTCCCTGGCCGTCAGCCCAGGATCGACAGCTCCGTCTTGCGAGGACGCATTTGCCGCGGAGGAGCCGCCAAGCAGCGTGCGGATGTTGAGGACGGGCGGCTCGAGGGTGAGCTGCTCCGCCCTGGTGAGCTTTGCGTAGTGGTGGTACTCCTCAAACGTAACGTCGGGGTCGTAGGGCTTGCGCGCCTGCGGCTTGATCGCCGAGGCGTGGCCATTGTGGGCGTCGTAGGCCCATGTAGATGTCTGGGCGTCTTTACTCATTTTGGTTGGATCTCTCTCTCGCACGACCAGGCGAGCTGTATAATGAGCAGAGTTTCGCGCCAGATTGAAGAGGCATATATAGACGATGGATCAGGCTGAGAGGCCGACGAGTAAGACAATGGTCATGCATGATTACATTGGTGTTATTCGTCCCAGGCTATGGATACACAACCAGATATGGGGGGATTGTTGCAGCTAAACCCGGCCCGGAGTAAAAACGTGTACTGATAAGACGGGGATCTTACAGCGAAAGTTGAGCACATGCCGCAGCACTCTTCATGTCTAGGTTTGTACTTGACCATCGCCAACAAAGTACTTGACTATCACCAGGAAGAGAAGTCCGATATGCCTATCACGGCCTATTGCTTTAAGGAGTTTCCAGGATGACGATGGACCAGGTCTCGGTACATGAAGACGAATTGCTCACGCCGCTCAAGAGGTCGAGTCTGCGCCGTTTCATGCTGGTAAGCAGGCTAGCCAACCCCTTGCGCGAAACCCGATGACCCCGGCCGAGCGCCCGGCATCGCAAAGTGCACACTCGTTATGATATACCGAATATGAGCAAATCTATCAAGATGGCGTGGACAGTAAGCGGCAGGTGGTTCGAAAGATGGCAACGCTGTTAATATCGCGAAGCGGCCTTGTCTACTCTGCGCACCGCCCCCTCGCCACCGCCGCCGTGCGCTTGTCGCTGCACCACACAAACACGCGCGAGAATACCTCCGTCGCCTCCCTCTGCGTCCTGGACGCGCACACGTAGCCCAGCCAGCCGGCCGCCGTCGCGTTGGTGCAAAAGGAGAGGCAGCAGTTTGTGTTGCGCGCGACGAACTGGTAGCTGCGCACGTCAAACGCAAAGTCGGCCTCGGCGACGTCGGAGACGATATCCGTGTGGTTGCCCGTCATGTTGGGCTGGGAGAAGCCCTGGAAGAAGTGGCCCGAGCCTGTGTTGGTCTGGTTGAGGAACGTGGGCGTCGCGCGGGGGGTGGACGATGGCGTTGTGCTGGAGGGCGGTGTTGCGGGTGGTATTGTCGTCGAGCTTGGCATGGGACTTGATTCGCTAGACGTGTCGAAAAAAACACTGGCCTGCAGGTTCGTTTCGAAAAGCAGGTTTGCTGTACTTGCTTGGTCGCGACCGGGTCAGTGGCCGGGCTGCTCGAGTTGTGCTTTCCAGGTGCCAAGGCGCCGCCGACACCGCCGCCAACTGCCAGGGCAACGATAACGCACGCAATGACGAGCAGAATGAAAAACGTCCGTCTTTTAAGTCCAAGTATCTTTGCTTGCAGCTCTTTGCCGGAATATGCAGGTGCTCTGGCCGCATTGTGTTGTGCGGCACCTCCCTGCTCCTGGTCTTGTTGTTGGCCGCCAACGACTTGCGGGTACGGCGAAGACTGATATTCGTACGCTGTTGGAACTGTCATCTTTTCCGACTTGTCGTACATGAAAACCTCCTTGGCCCCTTCCTCCGTATCGTCGGCATGGCTGCTCGTGGTAGTTTGCGGGTGGCTATAATCTGTGGCAGGACTGGCGATAAAGGTCGTCGGCGTCATCGCAGCGTCAACTGCCTCTGGTGCATTAGCATCGCGATCGCTGCCATCTGTACGATCGTGTGGTGAGAGTGCCGACACAGGGCTGGCATGTTGATATGGTTTGCTTTCACCCGAGGGGCTGGACATGTTGGTTGTGCAAAATTAGGGCCGCTGCAAGACACGTCAAACGATAATGATGTACTCCAACTACTGCAGGCTGCTCCTTCTACCAGCATTGGACCCCCCCTCGCAGTGCTAGCAATTTGAGGAAGCGAGCGATGGATTGTTAAATAGATCAGCGTGAAGCTGAAACTGGGTTCCCCATCACCCTCCACATTTAGGCTGCTCTTTATTCGCCGTGATCCTGGCTGCTGCTAGATGACTGGGCTCAACATTGTAATTAAAGTCCTCGGCCCTTTCATACAGAATGTCACTCCTGCTTTATACGGGGATGGGGTGGAACCACAAGCATCAAGGGGTTTCGTCACAGCCATGTACTAGTATCATGAAATAAGCTTCAAAGCCTCGGGCCGCTGCGGGGTGGGCGGCCGCCTTCGGGAACTAATGGCGTTGGGAATACAGCCTCAAACTTTGTTATAGGCCTAGAATGCTGCGGCAAAGGTTAGCCAAAAGTAAATGCTATGCGCAACATCTGGCCGCATCGAAAGCAGTTGCTCCACGCCGCAGAACATGTTCATGGGCTGAGCGGCTGAATAGCAGCCCATGCGCCACGAAGCTTGGCGAACAACCGACCCCCACTTTGAAACGTTGAAATCATTGCTTGGGACTTGTTCTGCATGTTGGTAGCCGAGGCAGGGGGTCTGGAGGTAGCACAAGGCTTGCAGTTTGTTCCAGATGGTTGACTGTTTTGGGCAAGTGAGCGGCTGGTAGTTTGGACGCACAAGATGTGTGTTACTTGGCCGGGAATAAGATTACAACATGCAAACTTTACGGCTTGTGGCGCTCAGTACAAGATGGAATAGTATTTATTTTTCCATGTACAAAAGTTGGGATTATATACCAAGTCCCGCTATGTCAAGCGCACGGCAAATATTTGACCACCTTTCCCACCTTCCTCATTCCTGCCTCCTGTAGATACATAGACAGTCTTTTCATCCAAGCTCAAGGTGGCAGACGTTGACCTCTGAAGCTCCTGGTTGTGGTCGACAATGAAATCCAGCTTGTAGTTTGGGCGGTCGGGAGTGGCCTTGGAGACGCTGTCCAGCGGGACGGCGCCAAACACAGTCCCGTTTCTCGCAACCGCAAAGTCGTCTGGGCTTCGAGGAGCGTCGTAGGTCGCAAGAATCTCCAGAGCGCTCAGGGGATTCCCCAACGCATCAATCCTGTATCGGCCTAGAAACTGCGCAGATGTGCTCGTCACGTAGAGGTAGTCCTTGTACGTCTTTAGGCCATTGACGCCAAGAAGCGCCAGAAATGGATCCGGGTTGCTCTGGGGTGCCAGCTTTGGGTCTTTGATGGCCACGTCCACTTTACCGGTGCGAGTATTGGTGCGGTAGATGGTCCCCGTGATGGAGTCGGCGCTCAAGACAATGTGGCTCAGCAATGGTAGGGCTGCCATGCCATTGGCGAGCTGGGCCTGAGGAAGGGCGGCGACCGTCTTGATCTTGGGCGATCCGTTGCTTTTGAGGCACGTAAAATCCAGCGTGTCGATCCGGCCGGAGCCATCGAGGTGGTAGCTTGTTCTGTTTAGATGGCCCGCCTCTACAGCAAAGACGTCTGGAGATATTTGCGCGATGCCAATGGCCACATCTGCGTCGGGCAGGGTGGCCACCAGTCGCGGCTCGTTGCCGCTGTTGGGAACAAGCTCATAGATGTGAGCGTGGTCAAAGGTGGTAATGAGCACGTTGCCGTTTGGGCGCACAGCCATGTTCTCAACCCATTGTAGATAATTAGGAAATTGGTAGAGCAGCTGCGCAGTATACCCGGCTTGTGCTGTAAAGGCCAGTGCAAGAATGCCAAACGCCACTTGCAAAAGAAGAGACATTCTGCTCCGAGTGGTCGGTATACTATATCAACAAAAACAAGAGATGCATCTACCCGTGGTTCAAGACCAAGTCAGACATTTCCTGCGGGCATCACGGCTTACTTATGATGCTTAGGTGTCAAACGATATGGCAGCGACCAAGGAAATAAGCGTCAACAGTGTATACTGGACCAGACAGGGCTACTGCACGCTTGCATCGCCTAGACTGCTTCCCGGCGCCAAACGTGGGTGGTAATGCCCGATTCGCCCGGGCGCGTTGACGTGTACAAAGCAATATGGTCTTTGGTCCGAATACTAGCGGCTGCATGGCAAGAGCAGGGGTCAGTGCCCAACGTACACAAAGGAGACAAAAAAGAAAGGCATCCCGAAATGGCTCGGGCCAGCAACCCCAAGTTCCCAGTTGGGGCTCGCGTGGTGTTGCGTAGCACCAAGTCCGTCTGAAACTAGCGTGGCCGGCCAGATCAGATGCTGCGTGGTGTTGGACGCTGGTCAAGGTCAAGAACCGACGCAGCCATGCTCGCTGGCCAACGTTGGGTTTTGCGCAACAGTTTCTGCCACGTTCTTTGCCGCTGCCGTGCCGTGTGTCGATGGACCTAGCTGTCCATGGCGTACATGGCGAAATGTCGGGCTACAGCAAATAGTGGCAAGCCACCTAGGACTCTCGTCATCACTTGTAGTCGGCGGGAAACTACTGGTACGTGGTAAGTAGTAAAGCGTCGCTGGGCATCTGCTTGAGAGACGCAATAAGAGTCCCTTTGGACCAGCTTGCCTAATAGCGGCAAGCCGCAATCGACGTCACTTCCCGGGCGTCATTGGAGAGCGCACGTTGCTGCAGGCTGCAGCCATGTCAGCCACCCAGATCCTTGTCCCACGCAAGCCTCATGCAGGCCACATTTCTGCAGCAATCCACGCGAGCCATGGTCCGTGGCTGGCCATGGCTGTCACCTGCAGCAACCGTTCGGCCGGATAGTATGGCGTATTGGACAGATGATAGATTCTCAACCCCGAAGCCCTTGACGGGAAATCCGTCTCGACATGTCAAAAAGAAGATGTCATGTACAGGGTTAGCTGGGCGCTATTGCGGCCGCGCACATTAGTTTTGACGCTACTGCAGCGGCTGTCTGTATTTTCTGGCAAGAATATTGACAAGAAATGCGCCAGTGGCCGCTCGGTAGTAAAAGGAGAAAAGGTGAGGGGATAAAAATGGTGGAAAGATGTGGACAATAGGAAAAGAAATACGATGTGAGAAATAAGAGAGGAGAGGCAACGTTAGTTACAATTTACAAGTTACCACTACTGTTGCCACTTAATAACTGGCGCCTCTTTGTTACCCACGGTCTAGCAACTGGGCATTGTATCATTATTAACCCATTTGCCTCCGTTGGCTCATGGCACTTTTCCCAGTGTGTGCCCGTGTCCGACACTTGCCACGGCAAGGAGACTTCGATGCCACCTCGACATAGTTGCTCCCCGAGACATTCCCACGCAAAAGCCCGGGTTGAAAGCAAAATCAATCGCAGAGGCTCGACAACGGGCTAGATGCGTATGCTGACGCGCAGTTGGCACACCTCGAGCGCCACAGAGAAGAATCCCGACCGTCCTCGGGATGTTGGACATGGCATGATCAGACGGATACGACCGTTTTTTTTTTCTCTCAATCCCTGGGTTCTCCGCACCGCTTCGGCTGTACAGTGTCAGGAAATCATATTAGTCCGCCTGTCATGTCACGGCGTGCATCCGCAATAATTCGGGTTCATGCGAGCTGTGGGCGCCCATTGCGACGAACAGGGACAATGCCGAGAGGATGACGAGCGATGCGAAAAAAACAATGCAATGTTATTAATTTACTAATGTACAGCTAGAACATAAACAAACCCAACTCCAGGCGCGCCTCTACCAGAAATGACCCAGAGTACATGTGAAAAAAAAAAAAGTGTTCAGAATCCTGTCTTGGAAAAGGGTTGGCGGCACGCTACTCTAGCTCCGTGGCACACCGCGACGCAAGACGCCTCGCAGCTGCATCTGCCCCTCGGCGCCGCTGATGAAGCCAACCTGCGTCAGGTAGCGGACATTGGACCGCACCGCGCGTCCGAGCTCAGCCTCGTCCGGCGCCGACAGCGCAGCCGGGCCAGAAATGCCACCGCCGTCGGCCACGAAATGCTGCACCGGCCACAGCGGATATGCCTCGCCCGTCGCATCCATGTCCTGGAGGGCGCGCTCCAGCCAGGCCGCCCAGCCCGTCGGGCGGCAGGCCTCCTGCTGCCCATCGTCCAGCGCCGCGTTGACGTGCGCCCAAAAGTCGGTCGCCGGGAGACCCAGCTCGGTCGAGAGATTGACAAAGGCGTCCATCTTGTGTGCGGTGGTGGTGGTGACCTGGGCCAGCGTCCGGGCCGCCACCAGACCGGCGTCCGAGACGGGCACGAAGCCGCCCGGCTCCGCGTCGACGGGGTACAGCCGCACCCGGGCGGCCGTCGCGACGAAGCGCCAGAGGAAATCGTCCACGTTGGCGACGCCCTCGGCCGCCGTGCCGATAATCATGCCCGGCTTGACGACGGAGAAGCGGTTCTGCGCCGGCGGGAGCGCCGTGGCGACGCGGTGCACGACCTGTTCGGCAACGTACTTTGTCTGGCAGTAGCCAATGCTCGTGCGCATCGCGGCCGCGACCGTTGCCGGATCCGCGTCGACATCGACAGAGACACCGCCCGACACAAAGACGAAGCGCGGCGCACGGGGTGATTCCACAGCTGCCTGGAGCAGGTCCAAGACGGACGTCACGTTGGCGTGCTTGAGCCTGTCGTAGTCTGCGTTCCAGTTGACAATGGCGCCGTTGTGCACAATGGCATCAATGTCGCCAGAAGGAGACGTGCCGCCAGCCAGCTGCATCCACTGCTCCTCGGTCAATCCCAGCTTGGCTGCTTCCAAATCGCCCGTCCATATCTGCACGCGCGACTCGTACGCGTCATCCCACCAGCCCGCGATCCTGGCCGTTTCCTTGACTCTCTCCAGCCCGTGTCCTGCGGATCTGGCCCTGACAAGAGCAACCACGCGCTCAACGCCGTCATTCGCTAGTAGGCCGCGCAGAAGCTGCGTGCCTAGGAAGCCGGTCGCGCCGGTGAGGAAAACAGATGCGTGGGCTGGAAACGCCGAGCTCGACACAAACCCGCGGCTGTTGACGGCCTTGACCCAGCGCGCAGAGAGCGCAGCTGCGATTTCGCTCTGCACGTCCACGCTGGGCTCTTCAGCCGTGTCGGCCTGCACAGATTTAGCCATTTGTGAAATGGTAGTGCTCTTGCTATTCATCATGGACAGACCGAGATGAACCCCGAATTCGTGTTGGATTCTCTTTAACAGTGTAATAATGGCAATAGAATCTCCGCCAATCTCGTAAAAGTTGTCACTGGTGCTGATGTCTTCCGCCTCGAGTCGTAAAACAGCTGCCCAGGCGTCTCGGATAGCTCGCTCGGTATCATTTGCCACGTCGCAGAATTCAACCCCAGCTGTTGCCAAATAAGTCTTTAATTCTTCTGGCGAAAGACTCTCGACAGCCTCGCGAATCAGCTTGCGGTCAGTCTTTGCCGCTCTGTTCTTGGGAATCTTGGACACGGGGATAAAATACGCCGGAATCATGTAGTTTGGCAGGGCACCGACAAGCTTCTCCCTGACGCCGCGTACATGCGAAGCAAGAGCTTCTGTGTTTGGCACCAGCAGCTGCTCCTCAGTACCCGAGTCATTGTTGCTTCTTGGCTTCACCAGGCAAACCAACGCAGCCGCCGGTGTTGCCTTGTAAATGACTTCGACAACAGCCGCCTCCATCTGGGGAGCGACCGCCTCAATCTTGTGCTCAATGTGCCCGAGCTCGAGGCGCTGGCCTCTCAATTTAACTTGGGCGTCTCGGCGGCCCAAGTAGAGCATCTCGCCCTTGTCGTTGTACCTGACCAGGTCACCCGTCCAGTAGAACCGGGTAGACTTGGAGACGAGATCCTCGGGCAAGAATCCAACAGTCGAGGAGAAATGCTGTTCGGTAAGCGAGGGATTGTTGAGGTAGCCACGCGCCACCGCCGGGCCTTGGATGACCAGCTCGCCCTCGCAGCCCACCGGCGACAGTCTGTCGGGGTGCTTTGGATCGACGATCCAGGTAGCGTTGTGTACGGGGCGGCCGATTGTGCCGCCAGACTCGGCGCGGGAGGTGTAGCGGTGGATGGACGCGATGCAGCTTGCCTCGGCCGGGCCGTAAGCGTCAAAAAGATTGGTCTTGTCGACCCAGTTCTCCAAAACACTCGTATCCATGGCCTCGCCACCGCTGGCCAGCGTCTTGAGAGTTGGCACCTGGTCAGGGTCAATGGTCCTGATGAAGCTCGGTGTCAGGAGAGCCGTGTTGCACCGCGCTGCATTGATGAATGGAACCGCGCCATGCAGGCGCTCGTATTCGGACGGAACGCAGACGGCACCGCCATGGGCAAGAGTTGTGAGGATATCGAAAGCGGCAACGTCCCATACGTGGTTTGCGAATTGCAATGTGCGAGACTCTTGTGAGAAGCCGAGTCGCTCGCCATGCCCCGTCAGAGAGGAGACATACGAGCGATGCTCAACCACGATGCCCTTTGGCACACCTGTAGATCCCGACGAGAAGATGACATACACGGGGTCATCTGGTGTGGCTCGGTTGTACTGCAAAGCGCGCTGTGCATCTGCTTTGTGCAGCTGGAAGCAGTCGAGAGAATCCGAGACATTGACGACATGCTCGCAGAGTCCATCGCAGTCTGCAAAGGAGCTCTGCGAAGTAAGCATGACCCGTACATTTGCCTCCTTGACAAGGGTTTGGCGATAGTTGTAAGGGTGTGTAGGGTCCATGGGCATAAAGGCACCGCCTGCCTTCATAATCGCCACGGCACAGACGGTGGGCCAGATGGACTTTTCCATGCAAATGGGAACAATACTGCCTGGTCCTACTCGGATGCTTTTGAGATGCGCCGCAAGTTGGGTAGACATTGTATCCAGTTCGCCATAAGATAGAGTGCGCGTAGTGGTGAACACAGCGTCTCGACTCGGGTCATGTGCGACATGCTCCTCGAATAAATCGTGGACGCACTTGTCCATCGGGGTCTGATCCTCTTGATTCCAATCCGCAGCCTTGTGCAAGTCCCAGGGGCCAGAGATGGAGACGTCCTCGACAAGCCTGCCAGTGTTGCCTAGAAGTTGTGCCACGATATGCTCAACATGGTAGGTAAGAGCAACGATACGGCTCTCTGACAGCTGAGACGGAGCATACAAAATATTCATCTCAAACTCTGCGTCCCCGAGGTTAAACTGCACAATGAGCGGGTAGGTGTAGTAGTCATCAGCGGCGCCATCCGAAGACTCATCTTCAAGACGATCAGTAATAACGTCTGTCGTCTCTGCATTGCCGCCGAACCGCTGAGGCTGAATGACCATTAGACTCGAGAATTCGCAAGCATCGCGGGCGTCAGAGCTAATCTTGGCAATTCTTTGCAGACCAAACTGCTCATGGGGAATCATGTCGAGATTCTGATTTTGCACGGCTCGCAAAAAGTCCCCGATGCTATTCTGCGCGGGAATCACGACACGCACAGGAACAGAAGCAATGGTAGGGCCTGCGAGAAACTCGATACCATCCACGGGTGCGGAGCGACCAGAGACCGTTGTGCCAAAGCAGACATCGTCTGTGTCGCAATATCCTCCCAGCAGAATGGACCAGGCAGATCGAAGTACTGTGGCCATGGTGATGGATGAATCGGCTGGTGTTGCGTGAGGGATGACTCTTGAATATCTCGCACTCGCCTTGAACCTTTCCACATTATCCGGGGGAAATGGCGTGCGTGTTGCGCCTTGCAGCTGGTCAGACCAAAACTGCTGGCTTGCCTTGTCGTCGGTGCCCATGATGTACTTGATGAAGGATGCGAAAGGCTTGACGGCTGGCATCTCGACGCGGCGATACATCTTCTTGACCCGATCTAGAACCAGGCTAATGCTCCAGCCGTCCGCGACCGCGTGGTGGACATTCCAAACAAAGTATCTGGAGGCCACGATGGCGTATCGGGAAAGTCTAGTCCTGTACCCCATGGCTACCTTGGCGTCGCGAGCTATATACTGCTGGACGTCGAGGCCGCTGGCAACTTCCCAGGAAGCAGGCTCCTTGAGAACGACCTGCATAAAGGTTCCGTGGATGGGTACAATGCGCGTTCGCAGAGCCGACGTAGTTTCCACAGTGTGCTCCCAGGCAACCTTGAATGCTTCAACATCGACATCATCAGCCAGGCGAAAGGCATGGTGGGCAACGTAGGATCCGGCATTGGATGTCGCCAGTGCCATGAGTCCTTCTTGCAGCTTTGTGCAGGGGTACATGTCATCAATCAGAACAGACTGACCAACTGCACACTGCTTCTTGGCTTCATGTATCGTGTAGTCGGATGGAAAGCTGGGGAGCAGTGAAAATGGCTCCAGGTCTTGGCTGTCCTCGGCGTCGTTTACGACCGCGGAAGCAGCCATTTCGCTCAGCCTCGGGTCTCGGAAGATGGACGCAATCGACAGACCCAGGCCCTGGTTTCTTGCCATGGTGACGAGCTGAATTGCGCTGATTGAATCTCCCCCGATGCCAAGGAAGCTGTCGCTCCGTCCAATGTCGTCGGCCGGAATGCCGAGGAGCTTTGCCCACAGATCGCGAAGCTTTTGCTCGGTGGGGGTTTCGGGCGGCTCTTTGGACATTATTTTCGGTGTCATCTTGATTCGCCTCTCCGCGGGTACCTGGTTTGCGAGGCGGATGATTTCGCGGCGATTGAAACGACCGGAAGAGAGCCGACCGGGTGGACCATCAAAGAGGAGGAATGACGATGGAACGAGGTATTTGGGTAGGTTGCCAATCAAGTAAGAGTGCAACTCCGGGAGCATCCTCTCCAGTTCGCATTGTTCTGGCCCTGCCGCAGCTGATATTGTGCACTTGGCGCTCTGCTGCCCAGTGCACCACAGCAGCCCGACAAGCTCCTCGTCGCCCTGGCCATTTAGCTTTGCAACAGTGCCATTCATCGACTCTGGAAGCCCATTGCGCAGATGCTCTTCGACTTGGAGAATGTCCGTCTGACTCTGCTTGCCTCTCTGACCACCTTCTTTGCGGCCAATGTACTCGAAGCTGCCGTCAAAGTTGCGGCGTACGAGGTCACCAGTGCGCAAAACACGACGCGCCGTGTCGCCCGGGAGGCAGTCCAAGTCTTCGATCAAGTTTTCAGCCGTTGAAGCCGTGTCATTCAGGTATCCGCTGGCAATGCAAGGGCCCTCGATGACAAGCTCGCCGATGCAACCCACAGGCGTAAGCTTGGTGGCATCCGAGTCTTCTACAACCCAGAAAGCGGCTGACAAGGGCTCGCCAATACTTCTTACAGTATCGAAAGCACCGACATTACCCCAAGCGCAGACTAGAGCTTCTTTGGTCCCATAGAATTTGTGCGTGCTCACAATACCTGACCACGTGTCAAGCAGCTTCCTGCTGGCATCCTCACCACAAAGACCAATCATTCTGAGGGTGGGAACCTGGTTTGGCTGAAGCTTTTCGAGAAGATCAGGTGTTACAAGCGTAGCGTTGGCCTCGAACTCGACTATCGCCTCGCCAATACTGCCCTGGTAAATATCGTCCCGCGGAATGCACACACAGCCACCCGTGGTGAGGGTTGACAGTACTTCAACGACTCGCAGGAAAGAATCCGACGAGGCCTGCTGCAGCATCCGAGTCGTCTCGTCAATACCCATTGCCCTCGCATAGGCGGCAATCGATGTCGAGACAGCACTGTGCGTGAGCTTGACACCGTTTACAGCCGACTCGTCATCGGTGAGAAGAACCAAGCTGAGTGTCTGCGGAGTAGGATGCGACGGAAGAGTTGTATGCAAGCTCTTGACTGGTGTTGGATGAGCATCATCGACCATGAGGATGTTGCATTCCAGTCCCAGAAATAGTTTTGCCAGAGAAGCTTCAGTGAGGACCAGTTTCGGCTTCGTCGTCTCCAGAATCGCGTGCGCCGACTGCGCAAAAGTAGCCGGCTCTACCGGAACAATCGCAGCGCCCGCCAGCTGAACCGCAAGCATCGCCACAACAGACCACTTGGACTTTTGCAGACAGGCGAGGACAAAGTCGCCGACGCCGATGCCGTGGCCGCGGAGCCTGCTGGCAAGCTCTGCCGCAGCCATGCCCAGCTGCTTGTAGGACAGGTCGCCATCCCAGGCATTCACAGCAGTGCGGCCTGCGTGTAGGTCCATTTGCTTCTCGACCAGCCAGTGTGTGCAGCTCTCATTGGCTTGGGGGACTGCTTGAGACCGGACGGCGAGGTCCAGGTCCCATTGATCAACCAGCGACAGCGACCCGACCGGTGCCTCGCCCCGGCGCGCCAGTTGCTCGGTGATGCGGCCGAAATGATGCTCGAGGGCGGCCAAAGAATCGTCGGAAACAATATTGGAATCGTAGTAGATGACGAGTTCCACGCTATTCTCCGACGACAGCAGGCAGTTGATGATGAGTGCGTTGTCAAAGTAGTCCTGGAGACCGCCCTCTAGTAGCTTGGTGGTTGCCACCGTGGTGTCTTCCTCCAACAGAGGCCTTTTGCCGCCAATAGCGGCAACTTGGTCGATGGGTTGGATGACGAGGAGCGTCGAGAAGTCGCAAGCGGCTCTGGCATCGGCACTCAACTTGGCAATGTTCAAGAGACCATACTGCTCGTGGGGAATCATGTTGGCGCTGCGGGCTTGGATCT
This sequence comes from Akanthomyces dipterigenus, assembly GCA_030783385.1. NCBI lineage: Eukaryota > Fungi > Ascomycota > Sordariomycetes > Hypocreales > Cordycipitaceae > Akanthomyces > Akanthomyces dipterigenus. The sequence goes on along the minus strand of JARJRE010000575.1, from coordinate 7,792 downwards.
GACGCAAAAACTCGGACACAGACATGCTGGTATCGATTTTGCATCGCATGGGCACCGTCGTAATGGTAGGTCCAATCAGGTTGGTGATTCCTGACAGACTGGCGAGCCTTCCCGTGACGGTGGTGCCGTAGCAAACATCATCAGACTCGCCGTGTCGGGCCAGCACAATACTCCAAGCGGCTTGCAGCAATGTCGCCCGAGTAATGTCCGTTCTGTTGCAGTCTGGCATCGGAATCGTGGCAGTCTTCTCCTTCATGACGGCCTTTGCTTTCTTCTGGCCGACTGGGAGACGAGGGAATGTAGCGGGCTTCACGCCCTCTAGCTGCTCGCGCCAGTACTGCCGAGTTATGCCCACGTCCGACTGTTGGATGTGCTTTACGAAATTCGAGTATGGCTGTAACTTGAGCTCGTCCACCCCGTCGTAGGCTTCTCTCAGGGCTGAAAGAATCAGGTGCATGGACCAAAGATCGTAGGTGGCGTGATGGATTGTGAGCACAAAATGCGGCTGTTCGCCTTCAATCAGCGCATAGCGACACAACACAGACCCGTATCCCATGCGGTTCCTCTTCTTGGCGGTAGCGATGAAAGATGAGAGGTCGTGTCCCACCGTGCTCTCCCAGCTCGGCTTGAATGCCGTAATCACTTGCACGGCCCTGCCGTCTGCCGAGCTAGAGGGCACAACCATGCGTGTGCGGAGGTTGCTGCATTGCTCAACAGTGCTCTCCCAAGCTGCTTTGAACTGGGATACCGAGGTCCCCGCGGCCAGGCGATAAACTGCCATGGACTCGTAGGCGCCGGGCTGTCTGGCCGACAGCGCCATAAGCCCTTCTTGGAACGCAGTGCAGGGAAAAATGTCTTCAATCTCCCTTTCGCTGCGGAGATTACATTTTTTATAAGCCTCGTGGATGATGCTTCTGGAAGCCGATTTCTGCAAAAGCTCAAACGGGAGCGCAGGGACGAACAAGTTGTCGTCTTGGGCCGCAGCGTCTGCCATGGCTGCCAGCGTCGGGTCGGCAAACATCTTACTCATGGAGACGAAAATTCCCTGCTTTTGCGCCAGGGAAGAGAGATGCAGGGCAGATATGGAATCGCCACCGAGCTGGAAGAAGCTGTCCCGTCTGCCAATCACCTCGGGGCTGATGCCGAGCGTCCCTGCCCACATGTCACGAAACTTGGCTTCCATATCGGACATGGGAGCGTCTTTGTCTCCATTCCTCGACAGTGACAGTTGGGAGTACTCGTTTGCTGACATTTTGTCAATCAAATTGCGCAAGGCCTTGCGATTCACCTTCATGGAGCTGAGGAAAGGTGTCCGACGGAGCGCCATAAACAAGCCCGGTACCATAAACGGAGGGAGTTTTGCTCTCAGATCGGCGAGAAGACCCTCAAATCGGCTCTTGAGCTCAGGAGTTATTTTGCGAATCAAGTCGCCGTCGTCTTGCAGAGCTCTAGTGTTGGGGTCGTTGTCGTTGTCGGTGTCTTCAAAGCTAATAAAAGCGACAAGTGCCTCGCGTTGACCTCGTCGCACAACCTCTACGGTGGCGTATTTGGCATCCTGGAGTGATTTCTGAATATTGTATTCAATCTCTCCAAGCTCAATGCGCTGACCTCGAAGTTTCACCTGCGTGTCCTTTCTTCCGAGATATTCGATGTTGCCATTCTCATCGTACCTGACGAGGTCGCCTGACTTGTAGTAGCGGTGACTCGGCTTGGCTAGCTGCTCGGGAAGCCAAGCCAAGTTGTCCAAAAACACCTTTGATGTTCTCTCTGGATCGTTGACATAGCCGCGACCAATGGTGTTTCCTTGGATGACAAGCTCGCCGACACACCCAATCGGGGCGAGGCAATTGTGATTGTCTGGCTCAACAATCCAGCAGTGTGTGTGTATGCCCTGTCCCAAAATCGCTGGAATTTCTTCAACAGATTGATAAGTATGAGTCAAGGCGTAGATGCAACACTCTGCAGGGGCATATCCATTCATCAATCTAACATGCGGCTGCCAGGTGGCTAGCGTGGTCCTCGTCGGCGCCTCGCCACCAAGGATCAAGACTTTTAGGTTTGGCACGTCCTTGGGGCCAAACGTGGTGACAAAAGAAGGTGTAAGCATCGCGATGTCAGCTCCGGCTTTGTTGATGAAACCCGCAATGTCTTGCATACGCTCAGTACCTGATGGGACACAGACGGTGCCGCCGTAGACGAGAGTGGTGAGCATCTCGGACACGCTAACATCAAACACATAGCTGGCAAACTGAAGAACTCTTGAAGATTGGGACAGACCAAATGCCTTGCCATGGCTGATCATGCTGGAGCTAATCGCAGTGTGCTCCACCACGATGCCCTTGGGCTGGCCGGTAGAGCCAGATGTAAACAGGATGTAGGCCGCGGAAGAGGGATCCGAGTTGAAAGCAGCATTTTCAACACTCTTGGAAGAGGCAAGCTCGGCCAGTAAAGACTTTGATAAAAGAAGGACGTGGTCGGCAATCGTGTCGCAGGACGAGGCGCTGCCTACAGATGTGAGAATGTATCGAGCCCCTACCTGCTTGACCAAAGCGGCTCTGCGATCGTAGGGATGCGTAGGATCCATGGGCATAAAGACTCCGCCCGCCTTCATGATACCGAGCATGGCAATAATGGTCCAGACAGACTTTTCAAAACAAATCGGCACTACTGTTTCCTGCGTCACTCCAAGGTCCATCAGATGGCACGCGAGCAGCGAAGACGCCTTCTCAAGCTCGGCGTAAGTCATGGACATTTCCGTAGAGTAAATCGCCTCGTGCTCGGGAGATTGGGCCGCATTGTTGGAGATGAGCTCGTGAAGGCATGTCTCGGAGACAACTTCCTGGACATGGCTGTTGAAGGCTGTGGCCTTTTCCATGTCCCAAGCTCCGGCCATGGCGATGTCGCCGAGCTTGGAATCATCCTGTGCAAGAAGCTGCCTCACGATATTCTCCAGATGGTGGCACAAGCCCTGCATCTGCTGCTCCGATACCACGCTGCTGTCGTAGGTAAAGTCGAGGGTAACGTGATCCGAGTACACAAGGCATTGGATGACAATGGGAAACGTAAAGTATCCCTCCATCGTATCCAGCACCGAATACTCATCTTGCGAAGCAGTCTTCATAAAGGCCGAGGTCCCGCTCTCCATAATCTCAACTTGCTGCTGGGGCTGCACAATCAGCAAGCTGGTGACATCGGACGCCGCCTTGACTTCGGGGCAGATCTTGGCGATGTTCTGGAAACCGTACTGCTCATACGGGACCATTTCCAACGCCTGGCTCTGGACATCTACCAAGAATTCGCGAATCGATTTCGCGGGGTCAATCTGCACGCGCACCGGCACAGTGCCAATGACGGTCCCTGTCATGTTGGAAATGCCTTCCACATTCGCATTGCGACCAGAGGCCGTCGCACCAAAGCACACATCATCCGTGTTGCCATGCCGAGCCAGCGCCAGCGCCCAAGCCGCGCGCAAAATGGTTCCTTTGGTGATATCCGATTTTGTGGAGGCCGGAAAAGGTACATTGTGCTTCATAAGCCGAGTCACCTTTCCGGATGGACTGGCGCGCACAGCGGTGACCGGGCGCAACGGGAACGCGGGCGGCTGCGCGCCATGAAGCTGCCTCTTCCAATAACTGTAGGCGCTGTCCATGTCCATGCTGCTTGCGTACTTGACAAAGCCAGAATAAGGCGTAAATGCAGGTTTGTCATGCCCCTGGTAGAGTGCCTTGAGCGCATTCAGCACCAGCATGACCGTCCAGCCATCAAACACGGCATGGTGAGTGACCCAGACAAAGTACTTTTTGCCAGACGCTTCCTTGATGAGGGCCGAGCGCGACAGCTTGGATCCATATGACATGTTCATGTTCTGCGCAACTTCGAGAAATTGGTTCAGGCTCACGTTTTTCGTCGGCTCCCAGGCAAAATCACCGCGGACCAGAGTCTGGATAGAGTCGGTCCCCAGCTTCACAATGCGGACGCGCATATTCTCACACGTGTCACAGAGGTGTTCCCAAGCTGCTTTGAAGCGCGTAATATCAATGCTGTCGTCGAGGCGATACACAAACTTGGCAATATAGGAACCCGGGTGCCTGACGCTGAGAGCAAGCAGTCCTTCTTGCAAAGCAGTGCAGGGATAGGCGTCGTCAATCAGCTCGCCATCTCCAAGACGGCAGATGGATCGCAGCTCGGATAAAGTAGCATCCAGGTCTTTCGTCTTGAGAATACTAAAGGGCTTGATGGTCTCATCGACATCCATGTTCCTACTCTCAAAAGGCTTTGCGGCTTCAGCCATCACGGACAATCTGGAATCCCTAAAGATGGCCGCCGTAGACAGTTTGAGGCCCCTTTTTCTCGCCAGAGACGACAGATGTATGGCAGAGATGCTATCACCACCGATATGCAAGAAGCTGCTGTCCCTGCTAATGGTGGCGGGATCAATGTTGAGAATCGCCGCCCAGAGGTCCCTCATGGTAAATTCCGCTGGAGTCACTGGCGCCACTGTGTCTGAGCTCGAGGTTGCGGCAGAATACTTTGAGAGCTCCTCAATAGACAAGCTATCGGCAAGTCCCTGCAAACCCTTGCGGTCAATCTTCATCGAAGTGACAAACGGCATTTCATGCAGCGGCACGAAAAATGACGGCACCATGAATTTGGGCAGTCGCGTTGTTACGAATGCGCGCAGATTGGCGAGAAGCTCCTCCATGGCCGGATAGACGGGGATGAGGTCGTTCTTGGCGAGCCCGGCCGTCTTGGTTGGGTCGAGTGGTTTTTTAAAGTCGATAAAGGCCACCAGAGAGTTGCCGGCCTTGCGCTTGGTCAGATGCACCGCCGTGCTTTGGATCCGTTCATCTGCCAAGTTCATGACATGTTCAATCTCGCTCGGCTCCAGGCGCTGTCCGCGAAGCTTGATCTGGTTGTCCTTGCGGCCCTGATACTCGAGAGTGCCGTCCGGGTTGTACCTCACAAGATCACCAGTCTTGTAGCATCTCGCTGTTCTCATTGGAGTCGAGGCAGGAAAGATTTCCACATGGCTGATAAAGGAAGCAGCCGTCTTGTCCGGTTGCTTGTAGTATTCGCGAGCCATGGCATGACTCTGAACAATGAGTTCGCCGGTGCAGCCTATAGGAGTGAGACGGTCATGGTTGTCTGGCTCAACAACCCAGCAGTTTCCGTGTACGTTTGTTCCTATTCTGGTCGAGGCGGTATAGTTGTAGTTGGGATCATAGGTATATGTCATGACGGATACGCACGTCTCGGTAGGTCCGTAGCAGTTGATGAGTCGGACGCGGTTCTTCCAGGTGTGCAGCACATCCAGAGTTGCCGCTTCACCTGCAATAATCAAAGTGTCAATCGTGGGCAGCTGGTCAGGATCCAAGGTTTTGACGTATGAGGGCGTGAGAAGAGCGGCGGTGACGCGCGCCTCGGCAAGAAAAGGCGATATATTTTCCAGCCTGCGCTCCTCCGGGGGAATGCAGACTGCGCCACCAAGCACAAGCGGCACAAATATCTCGTAAATGCACGCATCAAAGGCATAGCTTGCAAAGGACAGCATGCGCATCTCATTCGTCGCTTCGTGCTTTCTTCCAAAGTTGACGATGCTGCTCGATGCGGCCGAGTGTTCCACTTGAACACCCTTGGGCACGCCTGTCGATCCAGACGTGAAGAGAATGTACGCAGCGTCGGTGGGCGAGCAAGCGCGCATCGGGAGGTCCTTTGTAGGCGATTGCAGTAATTGCTCAGCAATAAATAAATCATCGAGTACCACCACATTTGCGCACATTCTCTGACACATGGCCGCAGTTTGTGAAGAGGCAATCACAGTGTCGGCCCCAACCTGAGCAACAAGACCTTGTCTGCGACTGTCGGGGTGTGACGGATCCAGAGGCATGAAACTACATCCAGCCTTCATCACTCCAATCATGGCCACAATTGCCCACTTTGACGAAGCGAAGCAGATGGGAATGACTGTCTGTGGCGCAATCCCGAGAGAAACAATATGCGCGGCAACAAGACCTGCTTCCTCCTCGAGCACCGCATACGTCACGGATGTCTCTGCTGTATAGATGGCTTCACGCTCGGGGTCGCGCATGGCGCGGTCGGCAATGAGATGATGGATGCACTGATGGTAAACAGGCATCGGCGGCCCGTTCCACTCCAGTGCCTGCTTCAAGTCCCACGGTCCAGCAATAGCAATGCTCTCCAGAGGCTCACTGCCGAGGGTCGAGAGTTGGGAGATGACATGCTGGAGCTGGTTCGCTAGGGCTGTGCACTGGATCTCTGCGATTGTATTCGTGTCGTAACAGAACTTGATCTCGATGCTGGACTCTTTTATGTGAGCTTGGACCACGAGAGAGTAAGAGTCGGTCTTCACCACGGGACGAGGGGCCTGCTGCGTTTCCTCCAGGTCCTCAGTCTGGTCAATGATGAGAGCGCTGAGAGCACGGGACGCCGCTCGGGCGTCTGTATCTAGGCCAGAAATGTATTGTACGCAATTTTCAGCAAAGTTCGACATGCTGTAGTAAGTAGACGACATTATTTGCAAAAGCTCTGACACGGGTGTCTTGCTGTCAAGATCTACCCTCATGGGCAGCATATGTGAAACAGCCTCATCATACCCAAAAACTGAATGTATGGGAGAAACAGAGATGTCGTAGCAGATATCAGCATTGTCATTGTAGCGGCCAAGAACGATAGCCCACGCAGCCTGAACAATTGAGCGCACATCATCAGTCCCACCAGACTGCTTCCGCATAGGTATAATCGTCGCCAACGTCTCGGCTCTCTGCTGGGATACGGAGCGACTCGGAAAGGTGGCAGGCGCAAGATTCTTCAGCTTTTCCTCCCAAAACTTTGACGCGACCCAAGTGTCAGTTTCAGCGGCCAATGCCTTGAGCGAAGCCTCACAGGACCTCAGCCACTTGTCCGAGAAGCCCTCGGTGTCGAGACACTTTGGGCTCTGCAGCTGAAGACACAGTCTCGCATCCTCCTTGTGCACGTTGATGGCAAACACGGAAGGAAAATAGGCCGTCGCATCTTCAGGCTCCCGAGGCTCGTTTTGCCAATCGCACAGATTGCCCTCTTCGTACTGCAGCACGAGCTCAGCCGTGCCCGAAAACGACGCGCCGGGCCGCAGCTCCGCATTGGCAAGCAGAGTCTTCAAGTAGCCTAGACTGGTATCAAATTCCCCCAGGCGGTCCAGGTCAACTCGCAAGCGTTGATGACTCCCAGTGTAGCAATTCTTGACAACGACGGCGATGGCGTCACGATCCGGCCGCAGCAGGCGGAGCGGCGCCAGCGTCGTGTGCAGCAGCAGCGCGAGGCTCTGACGCAGAGGAAACGGCTCCGTGCCCACCGCGGCGAGCCTTGCGGCAAGATCGAGGCTAAGAGAGCCCGAAACGGTTTCCTTGGACTGGGCCTCTGAGATGCCCCAGGATTGCAGCGCGCAATCAGGCTCCGTGGCGCCGTGTCTGGTGGAGTGCGCGCCACATCTCCGGAGCAGACAAGCGCCGTTGGCAACGTGCTGAAGGTTCTTGCCGCTCAAGATGCTGGTGATGGAGAGCAGAATGTCTTGTTCCATGCACCGTTTCTGAACCTCGATGGCTGAGCGGGCAGTGCCACCAATGCTTGTAAAGGATGCTGCCTGGCGCACCTTTTTGGGCGACAGCTGGAGCACATTGGCCACAACGGACCAAACTTGCTCTTCGATATATTGTTCGGAATGGAGCATGCTCAGAATCGAGTCCGTGGCCCCGGCATCCATGCTCGAGATGCTGTCGCCGGCGACAGGCTCAAT
>JARJRE010000573.1:0-84395 GCA_030783385.1 Akanthomyces dipterigenus | reverse complement strand
TTTTATACTATATTAGATAATTATAGTAAAAGTACTAGCTATACTTAGACTAATAGTATTTTAGTATAAAAATAGCCTATGCTCGGAATTACATGCGACCCACTATAGCAAGCTGCCCATGCAAGCATGTATGCATTGACCTAACTACATAGGTCACCGTCTACGCCTAGGACCTTGCCAATCGGTAAGTATCTGCGTGTAGAGAAGGTTATTCGAGACTGCAATTGGTAAAGAGCTTACTCTTTATACTTTCGTGCGATTGATTACTCAGTAGCTAGACAGTACCTGCTCTGTAAAATTTTTCCCTTATGCTAGCATAGCCGGCGTGGTACTTCCATCGACTTTACAAATAATATACTTTTCAATTTAATTACTTTGAATAACATTGTTGCCCAGTAAGAAGTCGAGCCGATTTAACATCTACCTCTGCACTTTTTACAAGCGCTCGCGCCGCACGACGGCCCTACGGCACTTGATCCGCGGCGTAATGCCGTCCCTGTGCGCTCCAGCACTACTGGCCGCCGGGCGGGATACACCGTACACATCAAAGATCGCCCTTGGCTAACAATGATCATCCACTAGGAGCAAACGGCCGTTGAACCATCTTCCTGGAAGAATACAAAGAGCAAAACCACGGCACCATTTTCAGTTGCCACACAATTTGTGTGAAATAATTCCAATCACTATCTAGAGTGACTACTTGCTGCCCGGTTTTGTCGTGACGAGCACGCAAGACAAGCATTCTTTAAGCAGAGCCTGAACGGTGGAATTCACGGTCGGCAAACCAGCTTCGCCTTCAAATCATTCATAATCAACATCCCGCAACAGCGATATCCCTACTTAATCGTCATTATTACTCGCACAGTGTCCATGAGATTACGTTCAAACCTTTGCTTAAAACCAGGGCACAAATAGGTCGGTAAACAATAGCTATCGGACATTGTATGTGAACCTGGAGTTTAGAAACACCAGTGACTACTCATTGTCCTTGACGTCGATGACAGTTGATTCGAACTTTCTGGCTGATACCTTGCGATTGAACAGAATATCGGCCTCGCGGTATGAACGATCCTTGAGTTCGGGAAGACCAAAGTACGCAGACACGAGGCACACCAGCGCCGTGCCTCCCCAAACGTAGCCACACTTCCCTGCCAGATTCCATCCAGTAGGATTGAGCAGCCGCGATGCCAAATAGATCATTGGAATCTCAGCCACATAGTAAGCTGCGCGACCGACAGCAGTGGACAGCGCTCGAAGCCGAACGGAGGAGGTCTCCGCAATAATTGTGTAGGAAACTGGACCAAGGCTCCCAGCGAAGATAAATGAGATGCCAATCCCCAGCACAGCCTGCGCGTAGTTTGTCGCGTGGTTCTGTGGAATCGAGGCGCAGACTCCGAGGAGTATCAGAAGCGTCATGTTGGCGGTAGTACCGTATAAGTAAACGGTTCGGCGGCCGAAAAACGCAATCAGAGGCCAGGACAGAGTGTTTGCGACGAACTGGAGGCATGAGTTGATCAGATTGAGCATGAATGCCTTGTCGGGGTCGATTCCGGCCTCTGTATTGACCGCATTAGTGAGAACTAGACATGTGAGAAAATGGTCGTTCCTTACGCTCAAAAAAGAAGGTGGCCTGGTTGGCAATGAGATTGCCTGCAAAGTTTTGGGAGGCGTAAATTAAGCAGGTGATGAGGGTTCGGCGCAGATCAGTGCCCCTGAACAAGTCCAAAAGACTAGGAGAACCGCCTTGCTGCACTTCAAGCTCGACAGTGCGCTCCATCATGGCCAGCGTCTGCTGAGTCTGCTCCTCAGTCTGGCTGCCAAGGCGCTCAATCGAGCGAATGGCTTCAGCTTTGCGACCACGGCGAATGAGCCACCATGGTGACTCAGGCGCAAGGAAGATGAGAACGAGTAGCGGGGTCTATTTCCAGAGCCGAGTGTCAACAAATTACAGGGAATTGAGAGGCAGAGCGAAGCTTACGGGGAAAATCCACTGGAGCGCAAGAGGAATACGCCAAGCCCACTGATCATCGCGATGATTGGTACCATATGTGGCACCAGAAACAATCATCTGCCCAATGGACCAGCTCATTTGTAAGGTGGCTGTACAAGCACCTCGGAGTGCAAGCGGGACGACCTCGCTGGCGTAGGCAGGGGAATTGGCAATGAACATGCCCCATGGGACGCCTTCCAGCGCCTGCCCGATAACGAGAAGGGTAAGGGAATTGGCCTTTGAACATTTCAGAAAAAACATCATGTTGAAAGCTTTCATAATTGACACTTACAAAGAATGAGACAAAAATCGTCAAGTTCATCAATACCAGCGCCAATATCGTCGTCCAGCGGTAACCCAGACGATTTGTGATTGGACCAGCAAGAAAAACGCCAACAAAAGCACCACACTGTCCAGACTGAAAAAGGGCACTTTGCCATTTTGTCGGAATGACATAGCCCTCTTTCTCGTTAACGTAGACACCGTAGTGTTTGCGGAAAGCTGTTTGGGCAACGAAGTTGCCATTCAAGAACATGTCAAAGGCTTCCATGACCTAAATTATATTAGTTAGCATAACGCTGTCTTCATGGGGTGCGGAGCACTGCAACAAGCGAGGTAGATCACAACGCATGTCACGTATGCGCACTTACAATAGTAAAGCACATGACAAAGGCCCAGAAGCAGCCCCATGGATGTTTCTTAGCTGCCTCCCACACGCCCATTTCATGCTCTCTATTTTCGCCGTCGACGGCATGTTCCATTAGAGCAGATTTGGCAAGGACATCTGCATTGTCAGTGTCGACGCGCGGTTTTTCGACTAACTCGTCAGCGGTCGTCAGCCGCTTATTTCCAATCTGTCCAGACATGGCGGCTCAGTGCTTCTGGTTTGCTAGCTCAAGTGCCAGTGCCTGGAAACGTTATTCTGTAGTGGTGTTTAAGTAGTGGGCGAGAGGAAAGGAAGCGAAAAGCCGTAGTAATGAAGGGCTGCAGGAAAGGTCTGGGGGCATGTACATTTTATGTCTCGCTCGGGGAGACTATCCTGAAACGTGAGCCGAGCGAGGTCGTCTGATAAGGAGCACGACCTTAAGAAACCCCGAAGCTTACTTTCATTGGGTCGCATGTATCGAAAAGCCACAAAAGCCACAGAGTAAGTGAAAACCCCATTGTCTGGCCATACCTGGCACCCCAGTAGTTAATTATTTAGCAGGGGCCGAGTAAACGCCGAGTCTTTGTCGATCACGGATCACCGTCCCTCCCGCTTTTACAGTTGGGGTAATCTGGGGGTGCTATTTCTGGGCGTTCTGTCCGGGGCACTGTTGGCGTCGTTTTTTGGAGAAAGCGCCCGAGCGTTGGCCATCTTTGCTGGCGGTGACTCGTTGAGTCGTTGCGCACCTGAGCGACACACTCGTACAACCCGCCTGAAGAGTCCGAAGCGCGCCAATTATAGGGTCCCTTTCGAGCCTAACAATGATCATGGGGCTATTGGGCCCTAGTAGGTTGCGGGGAAGGGCTAGTTCGCGTTGAAGGAGCAAGTATGAGTTCTAGGATCAAATTGATGACTATCCTGCCGACTTCGAGCATTCAGGCCAAGAATACTCTGTCGGCTCTAACTGATTGGACTTGGGGTTCTAATGGAAGTAATCTCGACTAACCCGTGCTATCAGTAGGCCTTTTAAGCATAGTGCTTCCTTGCGCCCTGTAGCGCTTTGCCAGCGACAAACACAGACGTAAGCTTGCGCTACGCCAACCACAACTTTGCGATCTTACTACTACTGGTTTTTATAAATCTCGGTATCTTACGAAAAAAAAGGACTTGTAGTGCGATAACGAGAGACCTTACTACACTAATGCGCGGCTGCTGCGAAGATTTTCCAAGCTTTCGGTAAAAACGCGATTTGAATATGAGAAGAGGTTTTTGTTATTGGTCCCTTCCTTCGCTCCGTCCCTCTATGTGGATTTTCTTTTCTTCCCACCAATCGAGAAAGTTCAACTCTAGTCTTCTTCTAGATTTAATGTAGTTGCGTGCTTTAATAAAAGTGTGGTTGAGCTGCTAATAATAAGCAGGTCATCTACTCCTACTTCTCTGATACTACTGGCGAGCTGCGCTTGCCGGTTGGCAATTACTTTGCCGCCGATAACGAGCACGTCGGAGGCGTCTTCCTACTCTCCGTACGCCGCTCTGGCAAATAAGGAAGGTTTTTCGGCGTGGTCGGCATACAAGAATACGTGGATGGGCCCCAGACGGGCTTACTTCCACTGCTGGACCCAAACATGCGGTCCCGACTCTTCAACTTTGCCTTTTTTTTTCGTTCTCGCTCTTCTCACCTGTAGAGCGGTACGTGACGGCTTTGCCGTCTGGTGAAAGCTTCCACTCCTGGACGCTCTGTTCCACATCTGCAGGTGTGACGGCCATTGCGCCGCCGTCGTCTAGGCGCAGCGCCCAGACGCCATACTTGATGCCCGCCTTGGCGCGATCGGGGCAGAATAAGATGCGCTTTCCATCTGGCTGCTATGTCGCCGCTGTCACTGAAGGATCCTGACGTCAGTCAACGAGCCGACTTGGCCGTGCCGGCTACGCCAGCAGATGCTAACCACATGCTGGACACAAAGTGCTTACCCTGTTGCTCGTTCCCCGCGGCTGGTGCTGTACACGACTTTTTGGCCGCCTGGGGAAACCTTGACGCACTGGGGATTAAAGGCTGATGAGGGAGTCATCCAGCTCCTTGTCGAATATTCGCCCTATGACCTTACTTACCGCCGGCGCCATTTTTTCTCCTGCATACGGAACGGCAAAGTGCTTCACAAATGTGTGGTGCGTTGCAACGCTGTGGCTCTATTGACAACTTTAATGTCTGGCTTGAGCTGTACTTGTAGTGGTGCGGAGGAGCGCGAGGCTAGTTAGAGTCAGTGGGCAGCCCTGTAAGTTGTGCCAGGTTTACGACGTTACCACGAAGCCCAACACGTAACTCACGTCGCTACGAAATGACAACATAGTGCAGAACTACGCCACGATAATATTTATTCCTCTACTGGTAGCACAGCGAGGGTAAGCCGCCTCGCTGGGCTCACCTCGAGCGCGAGTGCGATAATGGTCGAAATGCGTGGTAGGTGGTGTTCAATGTGCTGCATTCGCCCTCCCAATTTGCCTCAACTACAAGGCACTGTATACTCGGGCGCTGCTGCGTCTGGCTATTTTCTCCACGGGGCAGGCGTTAATGTCCGCGCATAGGGGCAGCTCCATCATTGCTCAGCTTGATAAGGTCGTGTGCAGCAGGCCTTTTGTCCAAACCCTGTTGCAGTAACGTGCTATTTCTGCCAAACTAGCGTAAGCTGCACTGGTAGCCAAAGCAACTCACTGCCGTCCAACAACAACAGCCGTACCGCATGCTGGCGCGTTGAGCATATTTGTGTCCAAGTTTGCTCCTTGCCAGTTATTAGTTCAACTTCTGTCGACTGCCAGATGGCGAATACCGAAACGCGGCCGCTGCTTGAACAAGATACTCGCGCGCACCGCCCTCCGCCAGCCTGCAGCGGGACGGTCAAAGGAGCATGGCGCGGCGTCATTATACCACTTTTAATCAGCGCTTTTCTACATGACCTGGGCACCAATATTACAGAAGTTACTATGAGCGAATTTGGCGAGGGCATTCTGTGCCGAAATCGATTCGGCGAGCATAGCGGCAGTGCAGAGGTGGCTCTGCGGGACCCACGATGCAAGGGCGCCGAAGTTCAATCTGATCTCTCCATGCTGCAGGCCGTCGAGCACACATTTGGCGCCATTCCATCTATTCTCACATCGGTGCTGTATGGAGTCGCTTCAGATCGCTTCGGTCGCAAATCCATCTTGTGCCTCAGCATTGTGGGCTTGCTGGTGCTATATGCATTTGACTTTGCCATATGTAAGGCATCGAACTGCCCACACAGTATCACGACCATTGATTGACCTGTAAATTAGACCGCTTCCCCAAAGTTTTCAGCATTTATTTGATATGGCCCGCTGCATTCTTGGTATTTATCGGGGGTGGCCCGCCGGTCACGAATAGCATGACTTTTGCCATGGTTAGCGATGTCGTCTCCGAGGCAGAAAGGTAATGTTCTGTATACGCAAACTATTCTCGGGCCAAATTGCTGACTGCTGCTCAGAACCAATGTCTTCTTTTATCTTGTTGCGACAGGTTTGGTCGGGAACTTAGTCGGTGCGCCTTTGACGTTTTACCTCATGCGGTACGGTCCTTGGACCACCACTGTGGTCGGCTATTCCTGCTACCTGGCACGGTTATTGGTTGTGTTCTTTTGCTGTCGGGACTTGAAAAGAGATGCACTCCTACTTTGTCAAGGTGACGAAACACAACCATCGGTCGCGCGCAATGATAAGGGCGCTGTGGCCGCGGCGTTTCGCACTATGCTAAACCCGTCACTGGCCATCAAGCAAACATGGTCTGCTGGTGTTGAAGTGTTTTGGATTCATAAAAAGCTTGGCATCCTCCTTTTCACATTACTCTTCTCCGACTTGGGTGGCTATGCGAACATATTGTTCAATCAATACATTGCCAAAAGATTTGACTGGTCGTGGTCTCAGGTATGCTCATCCTACGAAGCAATGCATCGCAGTGATTACTAGCATGGCCTCCACTGACAGCTTCCTTCGAAAATAGGCTAACTTGCTGGCCTCTATCACGACGTTTTCTCGGCTAGCTCTCATGATTGCTGTCATGCCCCTTGTCAGCGAAATTCTGAACAAGATTGGCTTGCCACCTATCATCAAGGACGCGCAGATATCGCGATATGCTATGCTTCTCGCCACCATTTCAACATTTGGTATCGGGATCGCCAGCACTTTTTATGCCATTATACCGTTTCTCCCCCTCTCGACTTTCCGAGCCGTCTCGCGCGCCAGCCTGAACAGTTTGCTACCTTCGTTGGCCGGTCCAGAACTGACCGGGGCTCTGTATTCTGTAATGGCGGTCCTCGACTCGGTAGGCATTATGATCGCCGCACCTGCGACGGCAGCCGTCTTTAGAGTTGGACTACGCTTGGGTGGAGTGTGGCTTGGGATGCCTTACATTCTCTCAGGCATTCTGATGATGCTATCGAGTGTCATTCTCTTTGCAGTTCGCATTGCAAATGAGGATCACTTCGATATCACTCTGCCATAGACTCGAGAATTAGTCTAACGTTTGAGTGCGACGCTAAACCAATCTCTTAGAAAATCGAGTCAGAGTCAGAAAGCAGACGGGCCATAGACAAAATAGTGACTAAAGAGTAGAGGTTGCATAAATAGCACAGATAGAGCGGGAAAAAGTGTGCAGGGTAAAGATTGTATTTGAGCGGCGCGTAAACAATGCTCGATCGAAGCTCCAGACTATCACTGTGGAGCTCGTCCTCGAAGTCGCGGGGGCAGTTAGACCACACGACTGAATCCACAAATGCCTTCTTACCCGCATGTTTTCGATCTGATTTCTGTACTCTCGCTGCGTGACCGCATGGAAACCACCCACCCATCCAATACCCTGTTCGCCATTTGTAGCGCCAGCTCTGGCAACCCTGCTTGTTTTGCCACTTTGAGAGCGTGGCTCTGACGGTTGATACCCTTTCGTAGTCGGTGCACATAGACGAATCCGCCTTCTTCATCCTCCTCAACGTCTGTGCAATACAGCTGCACCGCGGCATTGTCAGGATGGCACAACCCATCGGCGGCTGCAAGATCCGCGACGCCGTGGAAGTGTGTGGCGAAGAGTGTACGGCACTGATTCACTGTCACAAGATGGTGCAAGCAAGCGTACGATACAGCAGTGCCGTCTTCCGGCGTGGTGCCTCGCCCAATCTCGTCCATGATGACAAAAGACTTCGCCGTGGCCTGTTTCAGAATATGCGCCGTCTCGAGCATTTCCACCATAAATGTGCTCTGGTCGCGATACAAGTCATCTGCAGAGCCAACGCGGCTAAAGATGGCGTCGACAATACCAAGCTCAGCATGCGACGCCGGCACGTAACATCCAATCTGCGCCAAGATGGTGATAAGAGCAGTTTGCCGCAAGAAAGTGCTTTTGCCAGCCATATTTGGCCCAGTAATTAGCCAGAGAGAGCCGGCCGCAGCACTGCCCACAAGGCAGTCATTTTCGACAAAGGTGCGGCCCTGCTCAATGAGACCACCCGCGACGGTAGGGTGCCGGCCACCGATGATGGTGTGTGCTGTTGAATCATTAAGAATAGGGCGCACAAAGTCGTGCTCAACGGCGAGCTGGGCAAAGGACGTGGCAACATCGAGCTCATCAAGGGCGGCGGCGTTGCGGCGCAGCTTGACGAGGTTGACGACGACGTGTTCTCTAAGGGACTGGAAGACGCGCTGTTCCTCGCGGCGAATGTGGAAGCGTACCTGGTCGAGACGTTGGCCGAGAGCTGTCCATTCAGGCAGGTGGAAGGAGCGTGTCGAGCGACTGGAAGATAATGTGCGAATATCAGGAAGGTTTTTGGCGTCTTTGCCTTTGATGTGTGCAATATGACCTAGTCCAGGTGTCCATTTCAAAGTGAGGCTTGGTGCGCCGAGACGTTCGCAAAGCGCCTCGCTGAGAGATTCGTGTTCCTCCCGAAGTGAGGATAGTTGTTCGTGTAGGCTATGAAGTGCTGGACTTGCTTTTGATTTCATAATCCATGCCTCGTTGTCCTCGGCATAGTATTCTTTAATGCTCGCGGGTCGCCTCCTCTTGCCCTTGGGTAGTGACGATGCGTCTTCGGTAGTGCCTTCTGCAGCCACGATTCCTTCTGCAAGAGCCATGATCTGACTGGCTTCAGAGTCCGAGGCCTCTTGCCGCAGCAAGACGGCATCCTCGTCGATGGCCGCTGTGATACGATTGGCCAGTATTCGAGGCTCGCGAAGATCTATGCGCTTTAAGAGAGCAGCGAGGGCCTTCAAAGAAGGCTCCCGGGCTGCGTTTTCCATAAGATCGACTATGGCCACGGTAGCTTGGATTGTACTTGCCAAGCCAAGAAGGTCTTTAGCATCACCTCGACCGAGCGTAAACTTTTGCACTAGGCGCTGAGAGTCGTGACTACGTCGCAGTAGCGTGATGATGAAGTCTCGTAGATCCGGCGCAGCAATAAAAGCGGCCACTAAGTTCTGACGGTTTGTGATTACGGCTCTCGAGGTAGAGGGCGCGCAGAGCCATTCGTTGAGCAACCTAGAGCCGCTCTTGGTTACTGTTCGACGAATCGCGTGCAGCAAGCTGCCTCGGAAGAGGCCGTCGCGAATCGTTTGCTTGACTTCCAGGGCGCGTAAACTGTTCTTGTCGATTGTCATGATTTGCATGGCATGATGACGCAGAGGAGGCTGAAGCTTCACGCTCATGCCTTGGAGCCGGTTTTTGACGTAGCTGAGAATCAAGTGGCCAGCGCTGACTTCCTCAACTGAAAAGTTTTCACGCGCAGCTTGTGGGATTTCAGGTTCGAACATAGTGTTCCAATCTGAGATGTGGTTAGACTGGCCAAGGGAAGCGTATGCAATTAGCTGTCTGTCTTCGGCAAGCACGGAAAAGATCTCGTGCTCCCTTTGCGACGCAAGGTCCTCATTCAGGACAATCTCCCTGGGGCCGATCCGGGAGAGAACTGAGCCTAGCGAAGCAAAATTTGTCTGTTGTACAAAAAACTGGCCGGTGGAAAGATCTAACCATGCCAGTCCAAGAGGGACTTCATCACTCGACGTAGCGCCAGTCTGGCCAGAGACATGAATGGCCATGGCGTAGTTATTGGCATAGGGGTCGATGAAATTCTCGTCGATAAGAGTGCCAGGTGTTATGATGCGGGCGACCCTTCTGTTATGCATGAGACCGCCAGACCTGATTTTGCCTTCCGCATCGTTGGGGAATTCCTCGGCTACGGCAACGTATCGGTTGAGGTCCTGCACCAAGATCTTGAGATAACGATCTAGTTGGAAGAACGGGAAGCCAGCCTGCGTCCGGTCAGTTATGGCGCTCAACTCCACATAATGTAGACAGAACTTCGGTATCTATACCATTGCAACCGGGCCGGCGCTCGTCTTTTTGGAAGCCAGTTTCAGATTTAATAGCGAAGCATACTCGTCCGCATGCTCGAAGTAGAGCTCATAGAAGCCACCAACGCGAGTCAATAGCACGCAGTTGTCAAACTTGTCCATGTTGCGGCGCGCCTGCAGCACCACAGTAGGATAGGCCGGCTCATGCGTCTCTTGCTCTACAGGGAATGGCAATGCCTGGACGGCACCCTGTGGTAAGTCAGACAGCTGCACCGTCGTGCTCGTCTTCTTGCCCCTGGTATACGCGCCGCCCAGGCCGACTGGCAACCAGCACCATGGTGGTTCCACGCCCGCGAGGCATCTGCGCGCTACCGTACATGTTAGACGATTTGGCAGATGTTGGAGTATATGGCTGGCAGGTCTGCGGAACATGAATCGATGAGGCGTTGGTTGGTGTGCTTGCGGTGTCTTGGGGTGGAATTTCAGCCAGTCTACGAGTTCAGTGGTCTTTGGTGAGCGTGGCCAGCTAAGGCGCTGTATTTTTGGTGGGGGCTGGCCTTGTCGCCGTCACCACCATCACAGGTGGGTTGGGTAATCTAGCTATGAATGCAACGAGATAGCAATAGCGTTACAAGAGTTTAGTATCTAAAGAGGGGCTCCTTGGACGAAAAGTTAGATTGTTGCTGGAAGAGCTATATCAAACTGCCGTAGGTTTAAAGGCTGTGGGCGAGATAGACAAGCCTGCACCAACGCCAGGTAAACTTAGCACCTCAAGCACACGCGCCTCTGGCGCAGTTTCGGAAGCACAGCGCAACGGACGCGACGCGCCGCCCCGTAGCTCTTCGCCGCACTGGATAGCGACATCTCGAGAAATATTTATGCTTTTTGCATCCTCAGAACAGTTTCACTTGTTGCCATTTGCTGCTGATTTTGCTCTGCTATCAAACTTCTGTGATGCCAGCGCCAATACTCGACCTGATTGATCGCCATTCAGTTGCCGGGTTTGCTTCCGTCTTTGTCGTGCTCCTAAACCTTCGCAGACTGGAAGGGGATCTTAGTCCCATGGAGATTTCTCCGGGCTTGAATCATGTTGCAGCTTAGACGTGGTTTTGCAACTGCGTCGCGGCTCTGGGAGTAAAATGTAGCATCAAGTGTTAAGTCGGGCAGATTAGGTGCTCAGGACGAGATGGAAACTGTGAGGCAGCCGCCGAACTCGTGTGCCGGCACATTGATTTCCTGAAAATGCAAATTAGTATGCAGCAACGGACAATGGCACCAGTGAGTGCTCTAGTCCCTGCTTCTTTTATTATTAGGTTGGGGCGGGAGGCGCAACAGAGGTGGGCTCGCCTGCCGCAACAATGTTCACAGACAATTCTTCCATCGAAGAGAGTTTGACAGACTCCTGATTGCGCATCATCTCCTCAGTGGCAGGCCAAGGCCCTCTAAATTCCATTATTCTTTTTTGCTGTTTCCGGTTTTTTGGTCCCACGATTCATCGCTCTATCACCGTCAAATGCTACGCACTAGCTGATCGTTACATCGCTACCCGCATTCTACTTTGAAGGCCACGACTTGCATCGACGGCCTAACATCGCTACTCCTTGACGTTCGGCCATCCAATACACGCATGTTCAACATGACGGCAAATGATATGCCTGAACGGCTCGCGGTGAGGTAGGTGAGAAACATGTCAGCCCTGCTGTCCATTCTCCCAATACCGGTTCCATCACCGCCAATGCTTCTGGCTATGAACGCCACTGCCCGGGTACCGAAACAGAGAATTGGGGGGGGCTGGCATCCATCAGACCACCTGCGGCGCCATGACGGCCCATTCCCGATGTGCAGGCCACTCCACCACGCCGACTTGCTGGAGATCGAGCCACGAGAGAAGCCTCTCTTCGGAGGCGCAAATCAGCAGCAAATTCACTGCAAAAGATGCCCAAGCAAATTTTCCCTGGTGCCCAAGTCCACCTGGAACCTACATACCTATCACCTACCTATTTACACCATCACCTTCAAAGGCTGGTTGCGGGCAATGCCGATCTGCCCAAACCAGCCCCTGGCCCCCCACTTGAGCCTTATTAGGAGCACAGTCAGTAAAATAAAAGCACCCCCAGCAGATGGGCAGGTTGCGCGCCACTCTCGGCTTGGAGGCTAAAATGTTTCTTCCCCAGCTTGTTCCCATATTCCACTTTTTACGACCCCTCCTCCACAATCGTCACAAGGTTGCATGGCTTACGCCCAGCTCTCTGCCTCAACTTTCCTTCTTCCAACCCGGCCTCTTTTATTCTTCGGCTCAATCCTGAAGCGAGGTTCAGACCCCTCGTTTCACTCCTCCTCATCTTCCCTGCATCCGCGGTTCTAGTCACTTACTTACTTGTCCTCTTAATCAAACAGCCCAAACGCACCTTTCAGCACCGCCGTGCCCGCCGACTGTCCGCGCCATTCTACCGCCGCCGGTCTCTCTCATCCGCTGCCCCCGCGACTTCGTCGCATCTCCAATCGATCTGCTCCTCCTGCACCAGGCCACGCTTTCGAGGCTGATACTATGGGTGGTGGCCACGATCACAAGAGCAGGGGTGCATACCCCATCTACGCCGACAAGCCGGTCGGCGTCGCCAAGACAAGCATTCTTCAGGGCCGCATCGAGCCATTCTACAAGCCTGGACAATATGAAAAGGTTAATCTTTTGGCGTAAGTGCAGAGCCACAACTTCACAATTGCCCGGCTGACACTGTGCAGAAACATGTACAATGCCCGCTACTCGGGTGAACCCAACGTCAAACTCGCTGTTTGGGCTGCTCCCGGCCAGGACCGTCCGTCTTTTCAGGAAGCTGTTTCCCACGAGTTCAAGAAATCTCACATTGGCGATTCTTTCGGGCCCTCTTGGACTACGCACTGGTTCCATGTCACAATTACTATTCCTCAGGAGCTTGCCGACGAAGAATTTGTCATCCTCGAGTGGGATGCCAACAATGAGGGAATGGTATGGGGCGACGACGGCATGCCCCTCCAAGGCCTCACTGGAAACGGCGATCGCATTGAGTGGGTCATTCCAGTTGAGTTCCGCGATGGCAAGGAGCATGTGATATACATTGAAATGGCCTGCAACGGCATGTTCGGCAACGCCCCCGATGGCACGACGGACAATACGCCGCCCGACCCCAACAGATACTTTGCCATCTCCAAAGCCAGCATTGCCGCCGTCAACTATCAGGCTCGCATGCTGCTCTTTGATATTTGGCAAATCGGCGACGCTGCTCGTGAGCTCCCCGAGGACTCGGCTGAGCAGAACAAGGCCTTGGCTGTCGCCATGAAGATTATTGATACTTTCCAGGTCGGTAACCAAGAATCTATTCTCAAGTGCCGCAAGATTGCCCAAGAAGTTATTGGCCCCGATGTCGACTCTCACCGCGTCTACGAGGTGGGCAAGGACCCCACTGTCTTCGGCATCGGCCATTGCCACATTGACAGCTGCTGGCTGTGGCCTTTTGCTGAGACCAAGCGCAAGGTAGCCCGCTCTTGGTCCAGCCAGTGTGATCTCATGGACCGCTACCCCGAAGCCCACTTTGCCTGTTCCCAGGCCCAGCAGTACAAGTGGCTCAAGACGCTCTACCCTCGTGCCTTTGAGCGTGTCAAGGCCAAGGTTAAGGAGGGCCAGTTCCATCCCATCGGTGGTAGCTGGGTTGAGCACGATACAAATATGCCCAGTGGCGAGTCTCTTGTCCGTCAGTTCTTCTACGGCCAGCGCTTCTTCGAATCTGAGTTTGGCTCCCGCAGCCGCACTTTTTGGCTGCCCGACACGTTTGGCTATTCTAGCCAGCTACCCCAGCTTTGCCGCCTCGCCGGGATGGACCGCTTCATGACCCAAAAGCTGAGCTGGAACAACATAAACAACTTCCCTCACACCACCTTCATGTGGGTCAGCCCGGATGGCAGCCAGGTCATCTGTCATATGCCTCCCTCTGAGACGTACACCTCTGAAGCCAACTTCTCCGACATTCGCAAGAGCATCTCCCAGCACAAGACGATGCGAACCGACAGCTCCTCGCTCCTAGTCTTTGGAAAGGGTGACGGTGGCGGCGGTCCTACCTGGCAGCACCTCGAGAAATTGCGCCGCTGCGCTGGCATCAGCAACACAATCGGCGGCATCCCCAAGCTCAAGCTTGGTCTCTCGGTCGACGACTTCTTTGATCGTCTGACAGCCAAGGCTGATGCCTTCCCAACCTGGTACGGCGAGCTGTACTTTGAGCTCCACCGCGGCACCTACACCACCCAGGCCAACAACAAGTACTACAACCGCAAGGCCGAGGTCATGCTCCGCGACATTGAGC
Organism: Akanthomyces dipterigenus; assembly: GCA_030783385.1. Lineage (NCBI taxonomy): Eukaryota > Fungi > Ascomycota > Sordariomycetes > Hypocreales > Cordycipitaceae > Akanthomyces > Akanthomyces dipterigenus. The sequence goes on along the minus strand of JARJRE010000573.1, from coordinate 70,084 downwards.
AGCTCGCTACCATTGCTTCCATCAAAAACAGATCTTATAAGTATCCTACCGAGGACATTGATAACATGTGGGAGACTGTCCTGCTCTGCCAGTTCCATGACTGCCTTCCGGGCAGCTCCATTGAGATGTGCTACGACGACACCGACAAGCTTTATGCCGAAGTTTTCAAGACTGGCCACACAATCCTAAAGGAAGTGTACCAAAGCTTCAACGTCTCGGATCTTCGCGCTTCGTCTGTCCATGAGTCTGTCGTTCTCAACACTCTGCCCTGGCATCGTAAGGAGATTGTCGAGATCTCCGAGACGGAGGTCGGTGTTGCCTGCGGAGACGGCCAGCTGCTTCCCGTGCGCTCTTTCAAGACTCAGAGCACGGAGCCCGCCGTAACTTTGCGCCACGTCGCCAAGGATCAATATGTCCTCCAGAATGAGCACTTCCGGATTGAAGTCCAAGGAGGCTGCATTACCTCACTCCACGATCGTCTCAACGACCGCGAAATCGTCGAAAAGGGCGCCAAAGCAAATAAGTTTGTCATCTTTGATGACATTCCTATTTACTGGGACGCCTGGGATGTTGAGGTATACCACCTCAACACGAAGAGAAACTTGCAATACGGCGAGACTCGGATCCATGAGGTCAAGCCTCACCGCGTGACTCTTGTGACAGATATCCAGATCAGCAAGCAAAGTTCCATGAAGGCTTACATAAGTCTCTCGGCGTCGCTCAAGGGTCAACCTTCATGGGTTGAGTGCTCAACCGAGGTTGACTGGCACGAAAGCAATAAATTCCTCAAAGTCGAATTTCCCGTCAATATTGTCAACAACGAGGCTTCGTACGAGACCGCATACAGCATTACCAAGCGTCCCACTCACTACAATACCAGTTGGGACATGGCCAAGTTTGAAGTGTGCTGTCACAGGTTCGCCGATTTATCCGAGCACAACTACGGTGTTTCGATCCTCAATGATAGTAAGTACGGCTTTGCCACTGCTGGCAAGGTAATGCGCCTGTCCCTCCTCCGCTCTCCAAAATCGCCCGATGAACACGCCGACATGGGCAAGCATAATATTCGCTGGGCCATCTTCCCTCACAAGGGGGCGCTCTCCTCGGCCACTGTCCGGGCCGGCTATGCCTTCAACACACCCCTCAAGGTTCTTTCGGCACCCAAGGCTGCGATTAACAATCTCGGTAACGCTCCGATCAGACTGGTTAACGTCGATGAGTCTGCTTCGTTAGTTCTGGATACCATCAAGCGCGGCCACGACGATGAGGATGTGAGCCGTCGCGAAGGGCTTTGTGTTAATCCCGGAAAGAGCGTCATTGTAAGAGTATACGAGTCGCTCGGTGGTCACAGCCGAGGGACAATTGAGACGACTTTTGACGTCAAGCGTGTGTCCAAGTGCAACATTCTCGAGGACGAGGGTGAGGATGTGCCTTTTAGCGGCGGCAAGTTTGCTATTAAACTGCGGCCGTTTGAGGTGGCCACCTTCAAGCTTCAGCTGTAGGGCGATAATGAAGTAGGGTGTGCGTGTGTGGAAGATTGAGCGGCATTGCCATGAGAATTGCACCAGTGGTGGATGAGCTGTATGTTATCATCGCCACGTCTATCCTGAGTAAATATACCAAGGCACTTCCTAGATTGGTCTTCTATACTATTAACAAGGGGATACCATATGCTATGCGGCCGAGTGCGTGTCTCGCTGACGTTTAGTGAAACAGAGAGCAACTATCGTATTTATTTACTCGACTAGCTGGAAAACGACAGCAGAAAGCAGGTAGTGCGAGTATACCACCACGCTCTCTAGAATAAGAAGAGGCCAAGGTCTCAGTGCAAAGGCTGTGAGTCGGCTATCAATACCTGATTGCATTTTCAATCCAGGCTCAAGTTATAGGCTGTCAAGTAAGTATTCTATAGATGTTTACCACATAAATGGATCAGAGTATGTTGGCCTGCTGTATAATATCCACGAAAGTGCAGATGATTACGGTGATGGGGCAATGTGGAAGCTGTACATATACCTCGCAAATTATGAATCGTAATCTCCTCCAGGTAAATTTTGAATGACAGCCTCCACCATGACAATGAGCTGGTGAATATCGGGACGTTCTGCCGGCTCAACCTTGAGACACTCGCGGACTATTTCGCGAATTGATTCGCTAATTGCAGGCTCTCCTGAGGCACCCTCTCCGGCATCAGCGCCGGCTGTGCCTGCTGCTGCTTTTGCCTTGGCGACCTGGATACTGTTGACACGCTTAGCACCGCCGGGAGACTGGTCGGGGAAGCGCCAGTCGCCCCCCATGATGCATAGCGACAGCGTGCCGCCCGTCTCGTCTGAGCGCATCTCGAAAGGTGACTTGCCGACAAGGCAGGCAAAGAGGGTGCAGCCAAGCGACCAGATATCAACCTTTGTATCGATGACGGCGCCGGTCTGGACGTCGAATAGCTCGGGAGCGCGGTAAGGCATGGTAGAGTGTTCGGCGGCGGTTTCCTGGATCTGCAGCGCGACCGACTGCGATGTGACGGGAATGGGCGAAGGCGCGACGGATCCGAGGTCCATGAGTATAGGGTTCGAGCCGGAGTCGTCTATCATGATATTACCTGGCGAGCGGATTAGTCGAGTTAGTCACTGGGAAGTTTGCAGCACAAACCAGGCTTAATGTCGCGATGCGCATATGCTTTTATCTTGCCGCCCTGCCCAATCTGATTCTCCGACTCCATAAGAGGCCTTTCCTGCTCCGTCTCTTCGTCTTCTTCTGTGCGTTTCGTCGATGAGCGGCTGCCCCTTCCGTTATTGCTCGGACCCGCGTGATCGTCCGCCTCATTGCCCATTTGCATGCGCTCTGCCGGCGGGGCGTGGTAATCGTGCATGGCGCGCAAGGCCGTGCAGACGCCGAGAAATAGAGTCATGAGGTGCCTCTCGGGAAATTTCGAGTGATTGACAAGGTTGGCGTTGATCATGTCCTGGAGATTGCCGCGCCGATAGTATGGCAACAGGACGTAGACGGTCTTGGTGGCTTCGTCGGCGCCGCGCTCGGTCGCAACGGCGTGGTCGGCCGAGGAGATGATGTTGGGGACGTGTCGGAAGAGGCGATAGGCTTCGATCTCGCGCATGGCCTGCTGGACGGACTCGGCGCCGAACGGGCAGCGAATCTTTTTAAGGGCAAAGTGCTCCTTGGTGGACGTGTCTTCGACGAGGTAGACATAGGAGAAGCCGCCCTGCACGGATTAGATTTACATCATCAGGTTTCGAATACCAGTGTGATTGCGCTTGCGCGTGGAGGCACGCGACACCAATAAGGGCTCACCTCGCCGAGTAATTGCAGAATCTTGAAGCTGCGTCTATTGACTTTGAGAGTTGGTGAGCCTGGGAAGCAGCTCAGGCAATTGCCAAACGAGTAAAAGAGGTCTTGAAATATTTGCGCCATCGCAACGGTACTCTATGATGTGACCGGGCTGGGATCGCGCAAACTCAGTCGTATCGGGTCGTCGAAGGAGGGGACCGGGCAAGCAATGACGGAGCGAGGCTCAGCTCTAGGCTCGTGGGACAAGGTACGTGTCCGTGTCAGCTGAGGCGGCGCAGGCAGATTGAGCGTTGCGCTGAGCGAAGACGCCGTCGAGTGGACAGGATCCAGGCCGGCTAGCAAATAAAGAGTAGCTCACGATGGCAAAGAAGGGATCGTGCAGTCCCAACGCGGTCAGACTGAGTGTCGTTATCGTTTGCGGCTGTTGCTGGTGTCAAAGATCCAAGCCGCCGAGCTCTCCGCTTCCAAAGCTGGCTAGGTCGGCCCCGGTTCCAAAATTAGAAGTGGCTGTCGACACTGTCGACACTGACCGAACTCAGCTCACGCAAGGGTAAAGAAGGCAGGGCGAACAGCAAAAGCGAAAAGGCCAAGAGTGAATCAAGCAGATGAAAAATAGTATATACAATGGTTTCCTTGGCCCTACAGCCAATAATTCTTAATTCCTTTTTTCTGCGCCTAAGTGGTCTGACTCTATTGAAGCTCTATCCTTTACCTACTGTACACACAGTGCACGCTAACAGCCAGCAAACGCATATAGCAACGGCTTAAGCGGACAGAGGTCTACAGAGGAGGTGACTTTCGTAACGTGATTTCAATGAGTGTTCCTGCTTCGGATGTTTTTCCATAGAAAATTACTGCAGCTTATTGCTGTGTTGTCAGACAATATTCGGTACGCCGGACATGTACTAGTGTTAGGGAAACGTTCGACAGTTCGCACGCGCCAAACTACCCTACGCTGGTCAACACGTTCTTTAAGTCAACAAAAAAGTGTATAATGCAACGTAGGCAGCCTTTTCCTTGTCTACTCTTTTTCATATTCTCTAATACCTGTCAGTTTATAGGTTTGTTTGATACCAGAGGAGGGGTGTTTCTAAAAGATGACGCTTATTCAGACAAACATAACCATTGACTTGGATGAACGCCCGTTCATCGTGATCAGACTTTATTCTTCTCAGGCTGACCCAGCGTCGGTGTAGAGCTCCTGTATTTGTCATCTATGTAACAATAGCGAGACACTCGGATCGCCGGATTCTCTTCAACAAAAATCTCAAGCTTCGTCAATTTAGTCGTCTGCATGATCAACATTTGTTGCTGGTAGGTCCGTCGCTTCTGCTACCTGCGTGTCGTCTTTGTCTTCTTCTTGAGACTCTTCTTCGCCGGAAACCATCTCTGAGCTACCGTTTCGATTACTTCCCGGTTCATCATCTCCATCCTCGGCATCGCTGCTAACATGCTCTTCCGACTCGTCCTCGTCCAGCAGGGTCTCCCAATCAACGTCCCGCCCCGGACCATCCGCGACAAATCGGGTCAGCCTGGATGGCCTTAGATCTCTGACACCATCCAGGAACTGCCCCAGCACTCAACGGCCACATTTTCAGTTGTTCAAGCTCATTGGCAGCGGTGTCGAGATCCGCAGCATCGCGTCCGAAACAATTGGCAAGATCGATGCTGCGCAGGTCGTCTTTCTGATCGGCCAGGAAGCGAAGTAGCTCATCTCCGGCGTAGCAGTTTCTAGAGTCAGGAATTGTAGGCAGTCCATATAGCCCGGTCGCAAGGGCAGCGGGACGGAGAAGTTGTCATTGGGGAAGTGGCCGGGCACCCCAGAGCTTGATGCGCGTATGCTCAACGTTGCAAAGCTGTGCATATGCCGAAGGAACATGTCCTCCAATTGCCTGACCACTTCGCCGTAGTGTTTAGCCGTAATGATGCCCCGTCCAGCTCCACTATCCCCCTCAGTGTGGGGAATTTGGCCGTTAGTTACGAGTATCGACAGAAAGCAACGAAAAGCATCGGTGCGGAAAGCCGATGTCCACTTGGGATGAATCGATCGACAGATAGTTCTGTCATAGACGTATTGTCTGCGACGGTGCGCCATACCTCGTTTATAAGCGCCCGCCACTGGTGTTTCTTTTCCGCTCGGTCAACAGCTTAATTGTCCTCTGGGTCGTTGAAGACATATATCGAGCCTCCAAACCCAGAATAATCCGTCCAGTCCTCTCCTTCGTCAGAGCCAAACTTGAACATGATGGCTGCTGATCGTAGATTGGGCATGCCATGGCCCGTCAATGTTGCGTGGTGTAAACGCCGCAGACTTTCAGCGCGGCGAGCGCGGCGTTAGCATTCTTCTCTCTGCTGGAGAAGCGCCTTGCACGCAAGGTTAAAATGGATGGTCTCGGCGAGCCCAAGATAGCTGATGGTTCGAACGATTAGTTCAGGTGGTAAATGGGTTGGCTGAGCCATTGTGCGGCGCTAACTAGTGGATTGGCAGATAATCTGGCCGGTTGTGCCAGTATCAATATCAATTTGAGGATGACCTGGCAGTGCTTGTTCGGGAATATTGTCAACAGAGTTCAATGGTAGCCCATGAGTTGGTACTCAAGGTCTCAGGTGGCTGATGGCGCAGACAGACGCATTTGCCGGCTTGCTGTTGGGGGGCTATCTTGTTTGGTTGACCAAAGTCCGCGTGTCTTTCTCGCCCAAACTTTGTGAACGCTCTTGCCCATGAGGTATGTTCAGGTACCATTTTGTAGTAATTGAGCAAGGTGTTTCCGAAGGAAATGTGAAACCGATTGTCGATTTTGTCAACCAAGATAACTAGCTTCGCGCACAACCTGCCACCCACAATCCTTCTTTTCATGCTTTCAGTTGTCACCAACCGGTAGTAAGTCAACTATTGCCAGTAGGACCATTCTATATCGGCAAAGTCCAATGCCAACAGCTCAGAGAATGTCTGCTCTGTTTGCAACCCCTCAGCAAGATGCTCGCTCGCTTGCAAATCCGGTGGCACGCCCTCTGTTGCCTTCGTTTGTGATACAATGATCTCAAGCTCGGTGACCAATACGGGTTTCCTCATGCCCTCGAGCACAGGTTTACTCGCACATGCTTTCCAAGCAGCAAGGACCAATTCAGCCGCCCGCAGCCGCCTCTGATCCAAGGCAAAGTCCTTCAGAAACGTCGCCGCCCCGTACAAATCGGCAAGCAACGCCCACACGGATATTACTCGATCTTGGTCAGTCAGATGTGGCAGGTCAACCAGCAGCGTAATCACTATAGTTGATCAGCCTGATGAAACATCTCATATTCAGCGACTGACAGACATAAAACTTACGAGCATGCCACATCATGCTTATTTCGCCCATCCAGTGAAACGACTTCAACAAAGGTTGCGTAAATGTCGTGATTGTATAACCGAGTACCTTCATGCAAAGATTTATATACCTGGTGTGAAAAGGGGTTTCCATTTCTTCGCACATCACCCTTGCCTCGTGCATCCGGCGTAAACGCAGTGCACAGAGCACAGCCCGCGCAGAAACTTGCAGCAGCGTATCAATCGGCGTACTAGGGTCGCAGTATTGTAGAAACTGGGTCTGAAGGCCTGATTCAAGCTCATTGATGAACTTGTCCGTCATGGGGCCGAGGAGTGATCGCTCCTCGGTGCCCTGGGAATGCAACAGACGGAAGCGCCGCTGCTGGCACATGATCCAGCAAGTGAACAAGGTGTATGAAAATGTAGTCATACCTGGCCTTTCTTCCAGAACGACATCATCCGATGAAATTTCTTCGTCTTCAATGTTGAGAGGAAGTCTGCTGTCCCAGTCGCAAGTAAACGTAAGGGGCGTGCTCCCGTTCTTGACGGCCATGATGAGGTCAATGTGCTGGATCTGCCACCACAGACGTCGGCGCTCCTCGGTATCGATGGCGCCGAGACCAAGAAGCTCGCCGTCGCGGTGGATGCCAAGCAGTTCTGCGCTGCGGCAAACAAGCCCCATCAAGGACCATAGGCTTTGGCTCGACACCATGTCGACACTCGCTTTCTGGAGAAAAAAAATTAGCTCTTAGCGCGCTCACAGTGTCTGATGAATCCAACTCACTACGTAAAGGCAAAGCGCCTTGAGAGACTCCAAGTCGCATATTGCCAAAATGTTGACGTGAATAAGTGACTGCTCGCAATGATGGCGATACGTAGCCAGCATGTCAACCTTGCAAGCACCAAACTCAGCGAGGCACTCATCCTTAGTCAAGCTGACCACTCCAAAGTAGCAAGAAGCAACAACAAGCGCGCGCTCCCCAGGTGTGAGCTCTCTGTAAAGTTTGGGCTCAGCCACCGCTGATCGTAACCTTTCTAATGTCCAGCAGAAGGATAGCCGAATGACGGGATCGACGCGCTCTCTGAACATTATCCAAAGCTTGGTAGCCTCCGAGGTCGCTCCAGAAAAATCAGGTGTTATGCCTGAGCTTTTCGGTTGTATAATTGTAGGTGATCCGTCGAATGCGTGCGGCAATCCTTTTCCCGGCCGGTGCACAGTTGCTTCAGGCCCGAGCTGGGGAACGACATCACGGCGGCCACGCGTGACATTCACCCAAGACTGCCATCCTTGCCTGGGGTTTCTCAGCTTATTGTCTCTAGTAAATTGAAACGTGTATTTTGATTATAAATATACGTACGACTCTAAATATATCGAGCGGTCGACATCGCGCTCGACAGATGATGTGTTGCCGACATTACCGCATGTTGATGTTGCGCCCTGAGCTCCATTACGCGTGTCAGATAACTCATTGAGCAGGGAATCACCACCTAGAGAGCGAATGGCTTGCTCTAGCCGTTTGATACGCGCATCAGAAGATGGGTCTGGGTATATGCAGCGATCCTGTTTGCGGCGCTTGCAGTTGGAACAGCTGGGGTCAGCGCGGTCGCATCTGACTTTTCGCTTCGCGCACGGCTCGCAAGCTTGATTCTTCATCATAAAAAAGTCACGGCGTCATGATATGACTCGGAAATCTCGATCGATTGCGGCGTTGTCTTAGTATGCTGTAGTGAAGATGAGGCAGAAGATAGCTCGGGGGGCGACCGAGTAAAGTAGCACGAGGAAAGCTGGGTGGCTCGGGCTCGGGCCCGAGCCCGAGGTTGAAATGGCAAGCGACATCATGGTTAGATTGCCGTCATCGGCGTGAACGATGGGCGTATAAATAGCACCGATAATCGAGCCATAAGTTTCTTTACTCATCCTTTGTAGTGCATTCAAAGTTCTCTTTAATATTTTTTTGATTTCATTTCATCCATCCAACATGCAGGGTGTGGACGAAGCAGTGAGCCACAGCTCGCAAGATGACGAAAGACAAAGCAGACGCAATGAGAGAAAAGTTGCTGAGGAAGGCCTCGAAAAAGAGACATCCGAGTCTACAGTCAAGCAAAATACTCATGTTTCGAAGAAGAGGCTTCTGCCGACTATGATTGCCCTTTATCTGGTCTTCTTCTTGATAGCGCTGGTTAGCTAGGCCTCCGCTGTGGTGCGGATTCCATAAGCTAATAAATGCCTTGTACCTAGGACCGAACAATTATTGGCACTGCGATTCCGTCGATATCAGCCGAGTTCAACAGCTTTGGTGACATTGCATGGTACGAGTCGGCATTTCTTCTCCCTCTCTGCGTGCTGCAGCTTTCCTTCGGACTGGTACTGAAGTACTACTCGACCAAATACGTCCTCTTCGTATTCACGGCCATCTTCGAGATTGGCTCCGTCGTGTGCGCTGCTGCGCCCACATCCAGCGCCTTGATTGCAGGACGTGCCATTACGGGCATCGGTGCTGCTGCCATTGCGCCTGGTGTATATCTCATGATCACACTGATTGTGCCTTTGCAGGACCGCCCCAAATACCTAGGGTCTCTCGGCTCAGCCTTTGGCATCTCTTCTATTCTAGGCCCGGTTTTGGGGGGTTATCTCACGTCGGTTACGTGGAGGTGGTGCTTTTGGATCAATCTCCCGCTTGGATGCACCGCACTGGTGCTCTTGTGGGTGCTTGCGCCAAATTTCCCGCCTCCGGCGCAGCGAGCCAAAACGTGGAAGCAAAAAGTCTGGCAGCTTGATCCAATTGGTTTCCTGCTCATTGGACCATCCATTAGCTGTCTTTTGTTCGCCCTCGAGCTCGGCGGTAAGGACCAGAAGTGGACTGCTACTCGCACTATCATCTTGTTCGTGGTGTTTGGCGTCTTGCTGTTGGCATTCGTCGCATATCAGCTCTGGAGGGGGGATGAATCAACACTTCCTCCCAAAATCATAGGCCAGCGAACGGTGCTGGTTGCATGCCTTGTGAGCTTTTGCACTGGCGCGGCTATTGTCATCTATGCCTTCTATCTGCCGATCTGGTTCCAAGTCGTGCAAGGCAAATCGCCGCAGAGCTCTGGCTTGTCACTTCTACCGTTACTGCTGAGCAATGTTTTCTCCGTTGTTGCTGGAGGCATTCTGGTTAGTCGTCTCGGGTACTATACGCCGTTTGCCATCGCAGGTAGCGCGGTACTCGTCGCTGGCGGCGCGCTCATCACAACGTGGACTGCCGATATCAGCACGGGAAAATGGATTGGCTACCAGGTAGGGATTTGAATGAATACCAGACCGGTATATGCAGTTTACTGACATTGGTAATCAGATACTCACAGGTGTAGGCCTGGGGATGTGCCTACAGCAGCCAGCCATTGCAATTCAGGCGGTGTTGAAAGAGGATGAGATTTCCATCGGCACGTCAGCACTAAACTTTGCTGTTTTTCTTGGCGGCAGTATACTTGTGACGGTCTCGCAAACCCTTTTTGAGCACCAGCTGGTGAAAAAGCTTATCAAAATCGTGCCCGACCTTGATCCCGCACGACTGGCTGGCAGTGGCGCTGCCAATTTAAAAGACCTTGTTCCGCCAGCGCGACAAAACGAGGCGCTAATCGCCTACAACGACTCCATGCGCGCGATATGGTATCTTGTGCTGGCCGTGGCAGCAGTCGCCTTTTGCACTTCATTTGGGCTGGAATGGAAAAGCATAAAGGCCAAGCCTTCGGAGTCAGCCAGCGACGCAGAAAAAACGGAGGGTGTTTGAGCCCTTGAGAGCTAGACTAGAACGCACGGTAATCATCAGCGGCTGAAGCAGGACCGTGCCATTTCGGCCTCTCAAGCAAAAGAATGGTACAAGGGCAGAAGTCGGAAACCCTTATTGTATAATACTTATCTAGAATTATTTTCTCTGCCCTTGATAAACTATCTATTGTGCGATTGCTCGCCAACAACATTCGGTGAAATACTTGCTCCTGGTACCTGGCTCGGTCCCTGCTATCATCAGGTGACGCTTTATGAGATGGGTTGCTTGAGAACTGCCGTTTAGCGACGAGGTGCAACTTACGTAAAGATCTTCAGTTTTGATCAGAAACAGCAGGTAAGGGAAAGTTCACTACATCCGTTTCTCCGATAAGGAAGTGGTCGATCAGTCGACCTTTATGGCCACCAACGCAATTGCCGGCTTTGCCGACGTCGGACTCGAGACAATGCCATTACTCAAAGCTATAACGTTATATGCTACTGAGCTCTCCAGTTAATTGCCCTTTGTAAAGCTGTACAGCTTTTCCTCAGACTGCTTGCTGCATTTTATTGGCAAATTACTTGCTTCACATGAGTATCGCTCACGGCCGGCACACCCGTAGCCTTGTATCCACACTTCACCATGAGTTTCAAATTTCGTTTCGCTATCGCAGCTCTGTCTTTTTCTTCGCGCGTACGTAGTACAAGCATATCCGGCTGATGCATTGCCCTCGTCGCCATATGCTGCTTCCATTTCGCCGACTTCCGGAACTCCCAGGCACCGTAGCCTGAGCAGTGGTCGCAGTGCCTGATGGGTCTGGTCTGGTAGACAAGCTGGCGCCGGCAGCTGTCTACATACTGACAGGACTGCGCTTGCTACTCGCCGATAGGCATACACCACGGTGATTCTTTCAAAAAATGATATCGTAAATTCTGTAGTCTACCAAGTGATACATACTACGCCGGGGAATGTTCGGACGACCAATAGGAAGAGAAAAGGGTGAGAAGACGAGTACAAAGCCACCAAGAAAGCAGTAAGGCAAAGTTTGGGCAGATTTAATGTAACACAGCCAATAAAACACAAGGCGACATTTTTACTGACTTAAGTGCAGTCAATATCATGTTAAAGCTGTTGTGTTGCAAATACCTGTTGCGTAGCGGCGACTCTAGCACCCACCGTGCATCGCACACGTAACAAAACGAAACTGCCTAAATTAGAGTTCTGGTAGTCGCGGGCTCCGAAGCACTGTCTCCTTGATAATACGTTTCTTGCAGCCCAGTATTCGAAATGCTATAATCGTTGCAGCAGCAAGGAGCAGCTACGGGAAGCTGATTGAATACAGTGATTCAGATAGGACGGACTATGTAGTGTGCATTGCTGCTAATAATGGTCTGTTCTCGTTCGTGCGATCAGAAAACGCGACAACTTCAAGGTTTACCATTGATCAGTTCACGCCAAGTGGAAAAACATGATGCAAGTGAAATATATCGCTGTGGTTGGCTTGCTAGGTTCAGTGCACTGCGAATATTTTCGTTCGAGTCATTGCAGAGCCAAGCAGCTGTCTAATGAAAGCCTTATGAAAGCCTGCTCAATAACCACATGACGTCTAAGCCGCACCACATACCGCAGCCAGAGCGGAGTTGACGCTTTGAGAAGGCCTTGCAAAGGTGGAACGGCGGTGGAAGTACACCTGAAGCCATATGTACACAGTATATCCATCAACTATACTCAATATTATGCTGCTATTGAGATTGCTATCACTTTGTGAAAACTGAATACTTTTATAACCATTGCACGGGGTAGCTCTGCCGGGCTTCCGTCAACCGCTGCAGGGGCTTGACCCCGGCGTACAGCTCCGTGGCGAATCATACCGTCCTACGCCACTAACTAGCGCATGAATTCACCATTTACTACTGCTGCAGGAAGAAGCCGACTTGGCCAAGTCCTGGTAAGTAGTTGTTGACACTAAAATAGGAGGAGTTACGGAGCCGGGCTCGGCGGGGCTCACTGGATATGGGCCGGACAGTAAACGTTCTGAGTAATATTCCCCATGGAAAACTGCACCGTAATCTACCCTCGGCTTGTTGAAGCTGTCCCCAGGTTTTCTTTCCCCGTCATACTCCTCGTGGGCATGCTGTCTGAGTCTCGCGCTGGCGACACAAAGAGACAATTCTCGAAAACCCCATCTTGTTTAACCTTGCCGTTGCAGCCGCGACATGTCCTGAGGTCGTATTGCCTTTTTCGGTACGACACCCCCCCGGCCGGCTCCCGGAGCTAGACCGCTGAATGATGACTCCGGCTGCCTCTGCCTCGGCTGCTGTCCTGCCCTCTAATAACAGTCAGGATTCCTCTGACGCACAAAAACAACGAAAAAGTCGATCCAGATCATTGTCCACTCGCTCAGGAAATTCAGAGTCGCAAGGGTCGCGCACAAAGGAGAAGAATGGTGCCTGGTCTGAGCTGGACGCAGCAGACCACGGCGCTGTCGATGCCCAGAACACAGCAGAGCTCGGCATGTCGAGAACGCAGTCCAGAGCTTCCTCCGGCTGCGTGAGACCTGCTGTGATTGTGCCGCGCGGTGAGCGCCGCGGTCTGTTGAGCCGCTTCACTATTTTACCAGAAGTTGTGAATCCGTACGATTATGCAAGGGGGACAAAATGGGGCATCACAGCAACGATTGCCGTCGCGACTGCTGCCGCACCGCTTGGTTCCTCAATTTTCTATCGTCAGTAGTTGGCCTACCCATCAAGTATCAATGAACTAGAGAAGTTAACCCTCAGCAGCTGCCTTGAGTACCATATCTGAGGACTTTCACACCACTTCGACCATCACCAATTTAGCTGTTGCCATGTACATGGTCGCCATGTCAATTTTCCCTATCTGGTGGTCGGCGTTTTCCGAGGAGTTTGGTCGCCGGTCTATTTACCTGATATCTTTCACACTTTTTGTTCTTTTTTCCATTGCAAGCGCACTGAGTGTGGACATTTCCATGCTGATTGTCATGCGCATCGGCGTGGGGGGTGCCTCTGCGAGCGTGCAAGCCGTCGGCGCCGGAACCATTGCTGACATCTGGGAGCCACGAGAGCGCGGCCTCGCCATGAGCATGTTTTACCTGGGCCCTCTGCTCGGTCCTTTGTTTGCGCCAATCATTGGCGGTGCACTGTCGCAGGCGTTTGGTTGGAAGTCGACCATGTGGTTTCTAGCCATTTATGGCGGCGTCGTCGTCATGATGCTGACCCTGCTCCTTCCCGAGACCTTGGCTCGAGAGGCGCCACCGCCCAGTGACAGTGCGCCGCTCACACGATTATCGACGAGAGAATCGGCAAAGGTGCACACAAAAAAATTCGCGAGTAGTATCAATCGTTTCATTTTCGCTCCTCTCAAGGTATTGTTGTTTCTACGTTTCCCTCCCGTCCTCATCACCGTCGTCCTTGCCGCCTTTGCTTTTGGTAGCCTTTTCGTCATGAACATTACTGTGCAGCAACAGTTCGCAAAGCCACCGTACTCGTACCCGCAGCTCACAGTTGGTCTGCTTTATATCCCATCTGGACTCGGGTACATCGTCGGCTCTTTGCTCGGTGGCCGCTGGTTGGACTACATCATGGCACGAGAGGCTGTGAAGGCAAACCGCTACAATGACAAGGGAAAACTGGTATATCTTCCCGAAGACCGGCTGCGCGAGAATGCCTGGATTGCTGTGACAGTCTATCCTTGTGGCCTGCTCTTGTTTGGATGGACCATCAATTACGGCGTAATGTGGCTTGCCCCAGCTGCAGGGGCGTTTATTTTCGGAATCACGTCCATGCTCGTCTTTGTAAGTCCCTTGCCTATCGAGCCTTTGTACCAGTTTATCACAGCCACAAATTGATCAACTGACGATGAGCAGTCAGCAGCCACGACCATGCTCACAGAATTCATCCGCAAGAAGAGCTCGGCGGGTGTCGCTGTAAACAACTTCGTGCGGAATCTCCTCAGTTGTATCGGCACGGTTGTCGCTGCGCCCTGGCTGAATGCCATTGGACCCGGTTGGGTATTTACCGCAACAGCCCTTTTTTGTATGGCAATCAGCTATATCTGTGTCTTCTTGCTCCAACGCAACGCCCCAAAGTGGCGTGCGGTCATGGAGAAGGCATTAGCCGAGACAGCATAGTCTAGCTGTCAATAAGACGAGCACAAGTTTGTTTCTGATATTCTTCATTCGATACTTTTAAGGTCATGGAAAAGCGTTGGACTTTGTTAATTAACTAGAAATGAAGAGTTACACCCAAGTCGGCGAATGCTGCTTCAGGCTGTTAAGTAAGTGATGACGGAAATGATGGAGGTTAAGCTTTACGCATGACTCAGACATCCGGCAAATGTTTCTGTGGTTTGGAAGAACGGAATCCGATAACACAGTTCAACTTCCTGCACTGCGTGATATCAAAAAAGTTGCACTCAAAATTTGTGACATTGACCTTGCCCCAGAAGCTACCGGTACCACTACAATTACCATTCGTCGGAAGCGACTAGATATTTGGTGTCAAAATTTTATTATAGCTGCAAGAAATTCAAGATAATTGAACATGGGTTGAAGCACATTACCAGTACTTTACCCTACGACTTGGACCCTTTCTTTACCGTTAAGATGTGCATGCATCTAGCCGCACTCCGCCTCGCAAAGTTATCAGTCTGACCCGTCATAGCCAGAAGTCGTCTAAGCAGCATGTCGAAGTTGCTGTTCGCTTCGTGGCCTACATCTATCTGCAGATTAAAGTTAAAGATGGTAACCATCTTTGAGTCACACCTGAACCAATGGCATTGATAGCAAGACAGATCCTGGATGCTGCACGTCGTCCGTTGCCTGTCAGGCTGTGGGTTTTAGTAATAGGGCTACTGCAGCCATACTGCTCTTCCAGTCCAGAGCGCCCCCTGCTCGCGTGGTTTCACTACAATGCAAACTGCGCGCTACCTTGATAAAAATGGCTACACGAATTTTACCATCCAATGCAGAGGCCAAATCAACGCCTCTCAGGATCGTCATAGTGGGAATCTTGCATACACCGCCGGACGATCTTGCGCTCACATCACTCAGATTGGTGGCTCCTGCGCCGGCCTTTTCACAGGCATTGCACTCGCTCGAATAGGCCACAATGTCGAAATCATAGAAAGTGCAAACTCGTCTGCTCGACATGGCATGGCTGCTGGAATTGGCCTTTCTGACTATGTGCAGAGTTTCTTGAGCCGCCATGACCGTCTTGCAGACGTTCCATTTGCCCTGCCCTCTGAATGTTTCAATGTTCTCGACCAGAGTTTGGACATTTTGCGCAAAACACTGCAGGGATACAGCTTGACGAGCTGGGATGCCATGTATTATCGCTTACGTGCCAACTTTGACAGCCTCCCCAGCCCATACTGTCCGCAGCCCCCGCCGCGGTACACAACGGACGGCAACTCTCTGTTTCGCTCTGGTGTTCGCGCACTCAGTGTCCATGAGTACGAGAATTTGATCTGCATTAAGGTGCAAGATATTTCAACCGGGGAAGCAACTGATTTACATGCCGACTACGTTATTGTTGCTGATGGCGGTAATTCAACAATCAGGCGACAATTGGAACCGACTGCCTTGCGCCAGGATTCTGGATACATGGTTTGGCGGGGTACCGTGCCCTCGAATCAAGTCTCTAGCCTACTTCTGAGCAAGTTGAACGGGTCGTCTGCGCTCTATGCTGTCCCAGGCCAGACAAGCTATGCCGTCATGTAGGGTCGCGTTGCTCAGCCAGGTCCGTTGGCAGAAAGTGACTGACTAGCATGTAGATAAACCATTCCTGGCGAGCACGGTGCTCTGGACGATGGAAACAAGGTGGTCAACCTGGTATGGTATCAGTGGCCTATTGAGATTTCCCGTGCAGACATTCTCACTGGCATAGACGGGCATTGTCACCGAACCACACTTCCAAAGGGCCAAATGAGACCTGAGGTGTGGGCTGCTCAATGCGTTTGGGCCAAGCGTCACATGCATCCAGAGATTGCCGCTCTGGTGACTAAAATTAAACAGCCGTTCGCGTCTGCAATCTCCAGCATAATTTCAACCCAGGCGACATATTTCAACGACAAGTTGTTTCTTGTGGGCGACGCGCTTGCGCAGGTGCAGCCTAATATTGGGCAGGGGACTAACATGGCGGCCAAGGCGGCGCTTGAACTATCCGACTTTTTTTCTGGGCAGACAACTGCCAAAGAATTTGAGACTAGTTTGCTTCAGGAGGTGCGCGATGTCAATGCCAGAGCAGTTGCGCTTGGAGCTTCATTCATGACGGAAACATAGTGCTGAGCAGCTAACCTATTTTTCGAGAGACAATCTGCCACAGCGCTTTGGACATGGTAGACTCGGGCAAATACGGATGTTCTACCCTTTAAACTATTAAATACAAGAACGGGGAGCATTTCTCTGCATCCGGCTTGGAATGCTCTCTTGTGCCACTCACACTGTTGTTCGTACAAGGTCGGCTCGCCTTCTTTGCAATGCAGTTTGCCGTTTGAGGTTTTATAACACACCACCGTAATACCTGCTTTGCCGCGTTACAGTGGTTTCTTTAGTAATAACAATGCCATCTGAGCGTCCTTCTGAGTGCTCAACAGATGGCGTATGTACACTCGCATTATCCTGCGAGCTTTTGTCAAATGGTAGTCGAGGGCCTAAGCTGTGAGCTGAGTATTCACAGGCTCGATCGTCGAGCTGAAGCCAGACATCATCCCGATCCTCTTCATTCCAGCTTTTGGCTAGGCTCCCTTCATTCTCTGGGGTTTGGCCTGGCTGTTCACGCGCCGATTGTTGGCTGACGACGGCAAAGCGTGCATCGCAAGCGCCGCTACTCCCAACACGGCCAGAAGTCCCTCGCAGTTGCTGTGAGAAACGCATGAAGAATGGACGCAGGGCTGGAATAGACCCAAATATTATGATGAACCACATTTCAGTCAACACCCAGGTGTTGAGCTTCGCTATAGCGTAGGTAATGTCGTTCTGTGTAATGGTCGCGATGGCGATGGTTTTGTTGATACCTGCAATCCCAGCTATGATGCCGCCGCTCAATATCAGGCACAGACCAATCTTGAGCGACATCTTCATGTGCTGCAATGGGCCGATGAGGTAGATCGGATAAAAGGCAAGGACAACGTCGGCCAGTACACCGATGCCTGCTAGTGCGTTAGTGAGAAGTTGCAAATTTTGTCTTGCTGGATTGGAATTATTGAAAAGCATGATCACCTACTGCCTTGGAGAAAACCAAGCTGAGAACACAACACAACGAGGCTGCATATGCCCTGGACTTTTGAATTCCACAGCTTCTTAATTGGGGTGCACTGATAGAGGATTAAAATGACCTCGGCAACATTAATGGCAACCTGCAGAACCCCAATCATGTATAAGACCCAGCGACCCTTCATGTTCGTATTGGTTTGGACGTCGATTAAAAAAGCGATGACCGCCATGCGGCCAGATGAAAGCGCCAGGATGGCGACAACTTGGCCCACCCAGCTCCAAAAATTGGTCGCAACGATACCATCATCGCTGAGGAGGCCCTCGTGATTGCCAAGTCCATGCGTGGCACTAATGGTCATCAGTGTCTGAGCCGCCAAGGCGATCAACTGGCCGCAGTAGCTATTAATAATGATTCCATCATTCGCAGAAACGAGCTACAAGAAGGGCAAAAGAGAGGAAAGAGAAAGAAAGAATGGAAAGTGCCAAAGAAACTCACCACTGTCACAAGCGCCCATATAAAATCCCAGCGAAAGCCAAAGACCCCAAGCGAAGAACGCCTTTCGGGGTAAAACGATGCTGTCTTGGCGCGTAGGGTGATTAGCACGAGGGCCACGGCAGCTTCAGTCCAAGTAATGCCCATGCACAACGGCCCACGTCCACCGTAGGGCGAAGCTGAAGTTTCGTTTGTCTCTGGCATTATTCCACACCTTCTCTGCACTGCAAAGCGTATCTTTTGGCGTCTAGTCGTGGCGCGCTGCGCAGCACGAGCGATTGCACCAGACTACGGCGCGCCCGCATGCGCCGTAGTGCTCGGGAACATGTAGTTCAGGGAAGGACAAAGTTGAAATTTTGAAATGTGTTTACAATGTCCCAGGGCACAGGCACATTAGAGCGAGTTACTAATATTTTAGTGGCAGCTTCCGAGCCTTGTTCTGACGCAGAGAATCAACCCATCGGTCCATCCAACCCAATGCAGGACAACAAAAGAACCCTGTCACAGGGTCAACAGGTGGCGCAATGCGCCGAGTGAAGAACTGTCGTACAATCGGAATAGCTTGCGTTGTTGACACTGGACTCCCAATGACTTTAAGGAAGTATTGCAATCATCGCAGTACAGTGTCTCATAAGTACTCCGTCTCAGTCCTAGTTCTTCACTGTTGCACCATCCCTATGACCGACCCTGCAGCTGAGGCAGGTGGCAGACAAGAGTGCAACGAAGCGACGGCTGTGTTCCAGCTTCTGAGAAACGTGCTCGAATTTGTTATTGCCATTGCCCAGTAGCCCCGGACGCCACTCACCCGGCAGAATACGCCACCGTATCCCAGTGAGTGCGCAAGTGCCACAAGGGAAGACGCTGTGTGATTCCCCGCTCCCACTGAACCCCGGCCTACCGTGATGCCGGGGTAAGCAACAGGTTTTGCGTCAATTGCCAGCGTCACGAAGAAATAGTGGGCGACAGCGGGTTGGAGCGCTGCTGCGACGGTGGTGTGGTTGTAGGGCAAGTGGATGAAAAGACGGCGGCCCGTTGCGCCGTTGTGGGCTAGTTTTTACTCCTTCAGCCTGATCGATTCTGGTAAAATCCGCCGCCGACCGAAAGCCATCTCAATGTAGGAAACCCTGCTGCGAGACTCTGCTACCCACTATGGCAGCCCAGGGACAGGGAACAGCCGCGTTGAAACTCTCGACAAGCCTACGTGTACCAGAGTCGTGCTCCTTGTTGAAGGCCGTGGTTCATTGGTCACGCTCGAATATTCCAAATCGTCATCACCAAGCAGGCCATTGCTCGTAACTCGGCTCGCCAGCTCAATGATTAGGGCGATTGGTATGGTACCCGGCGTGTGTGGGACAACTTAACACCGAGCTTATTAGTGCTTGTAAATCTTGGTAATTTAAGAATCTCGACCTAGCAACTTCTTGATAATAGGTTCTGCATGCCCCTCTTGTCCGCCGAAATGAGCTGCTGGTACAAAGGACCTAGCAGTAGCGCTTGGACTGAAGGCCGATTAACCGGGCAAGGTAACGCATTTTGGAATCTCGACCTGTATGGGGCATGGAGCGGGGTTCATCGCGGCCCAGGCCGTTGATTGCTCCTAGATTGGGGTTGAAGACTTCTTCTTCGCTAAATCGGTCTTTCTTCGTTGCTCCCAGACATGACGGCCAGACATGGGCGTATAGAACCGTTCATGGCAGATTTGCATCCCGCACCTGCTCAAAGTGCAGCATACAAAGGCATCTGCGACGATGTCACAGCCTGCTTCTGAACCCAGCGGCAAGGAGCCATTCGATCTGCAACATCCCAATCATGGCGGCATCGACGAGGCGGCCGAGGCTCTCAACGGCTACGTCCTCGACCCGAGCTGTTATCCGGACAATGCTGCCGGTCTCAAGACTACCAAGGATGGCCGATACGTCTTGATCCCGCAGCCGCTTGACACGCTCGATGATCCTCTTAACTGGTCGCCGCGCAAGAAATGGACAATTGTCGCCATCATTGCGTATATTGCGTTCCTGGCCGATTACACGGGCGGCACAGCCATTATTACCGTCATCCCCCAAGCCCTCGGGTAAGTAACTACTCTTTCTACTCTACCATAATGCCAGTTGGCATGGCTCACTGGGAAGCATCGCGACCCGGCGCTTCACTGAGCTCGATGGGGCTAACTGCGACGGTAGGGAATGGCAGCTCCCCCAAGTCGAAGTTCAGCGCGCTGTTGTCGGCAATCTCTTCACCATTGGTGCTTGCGGCCTCTTTGTCGTGCCTCTGGCCAGCTTCTTTGGTCGACTGCCCGTCACATTTTTCTTCCAAATCGTCATGGTCGGTACTTGTGTTTGGTCGGCCGCCGCGACAACTTTCCACTCGTACCTCGCGGCGCGCATCATCAATGGCTTCTTCTGCAGCGTGGGGCAAGGCGGTGCGCTCATGTGGATCAAAGATCTATTTTATTTTCACGAGCATCCTTGCGTCATCAACTATATCGAGTTTTCCATCATCCTCAGCCCATACCTAGGCCCGCTCATTGCCTCGTTCATCGTCTCAGAGGTTATTTGGCGTTGGGCATTCTGGGTATGCACCATTCTAGCCGGGACTGGGTTGATTCTGGTACTGTTCCTTGACGAGACCTTGTTTGAGCGCAATCTCCCTCCCGTCTCTCGTAGCTCCCATGTCAGCAGATTGCTTGGTATCGAGCAGGCCAGGAACTGGAAGAACCGCAGTCTAGGCCAATGCCTTGCTAGGCCCATTATTGCCATCACCAAGTTTCCGGTTTTGTTGATTCTGGTCTACTATTTCCTGAATTTTGCCTGGGTAATCGGCGTAAATACCACAATCGCCATCTGGCTGACGTCTATTTATGGCTTCACCGCGATAGGCCTGGGTGAGTAATCTTGCTGTGCTCGGGCGAGTTGAATAACATAACGTCTTGTATCTGCTGACTTGGACTCGGACAGGCTACTTCTATTTCTTCGGAATTGTCGGCGTACTCCTCGGGTGGTTTGCAGGCCACTTCTTACACGATGCTGTCGGACGAGTTTATATCCAACGCCACGACGGCCGACTCAATCCTGAGGCTCGCTTGATTATCTTATACCCCGCAACTGGCCTCTTGTGTCTCAGTCTGGTTCTACTCGGCCTCGCGTTTGAGTTCCACTGGCACTACATGACAATTGCGGTATTTGCGGCCGTGCAATGCTTTGGCGTCATGATTGTGACTACGGCCATCAACGCTTATTTACTGGACTGCTACCCAGAAGGCTCTGGCGAGGTTAGCGCCTGGGTCACAGCCAGTCGCAACTGGGCTGGCTTCATGTCGACATATATCCAGATTGGATGGGTAGAGCGCCGGGGGCCAGCCAGAGTCCTAGGTGCCCAAGCCGGCATCACGCTCGCCTCGGTGCTTTTTATCATTATCCTGCAACTGTTCGGCAGAACGATGCGGCGTATGCAAGGGCGCATGAGCTTTTGGTCTGGCAACTAAAAAAGCAAGACTCTATTTCGGTCCTCTTATATTCATAGGAAAGCAGGTCTCGCTTTATATACATCGCTAAACCAAAGTCTCTACATTTCGTCGGTAGCAAGTGTTTCCGCCATGAGACATGGCTCCGTGCCTATTGTCGTTTTTATGGATGCCTTCCAAGGTTAACACCTTCGCATATACCTGAATCATAGTCACACCGTCGGTAAACACGCCCTATGGCGACTATTGAAACTACAACTTACTCCACATCAGGAAAGAAGAAGGAGAAAAGGGGGTATATTGCTAAACAACAAATGGCCTAGCGCCAAGCACACAAGCAAACGCATAATCGATCCAGCCAATATACATCGGTCTCAATAATACCAAAAGTAACTCAAGACATCACCACGAGCACTGACATCTCTCGTCTTGCACCATACAGTCGTAAACCCGTCGTCTTCATCGTGTTTTTGATATATGCAATATATTCAAAAAGCATCTTCAAAGGGACAGTCTACGCTGTCATGCCCGTCTCGCTCGCACACAGCACACCACTTCTCTGGATCCACGATGCCGCTCTCCTTGCCCGCTACTGGGCCAGACTCCATAGGGTTCGGCATGATTTTGATAGGCGCCTTTGTCTGCGTCGCCTGCTTTGACCGAACCGTAGTAAGAGGAGCTGGGCGAGCGGCATCGTCGCTGCCATTGGTAAGCTGTGAGGTCGGCGTTGGCTTAAGCGTGTCACGATCCCCGGCCTTGTTGGTATCGCTATCTGCATTAGAGAGGCTCTTGTTGCCTTCAGGTCCAAACATATTTGTGCACGTAAGGATGTCATGGCCGCTCGTTTCGCAAATTTCGCACCACAGCGCGCTAGTCTCGGAGGAATATGTGTCGCTCTCGGGCATGGTATCCAATGTGTTACCCCGACGATGCGTGACAGCTTCTGGTGAGCGTGGCTCAGCGCGGGTGGGGATTACAGTATCGCGGGAATCCCTCAGCGAAGATCTGTGATTGTGCGTAGTGTTTTGCGCTTGCTCTGCTCCAGCGACCCGGCGGAGATGCTCAATCTCTTGCTCGAGTTCCTCCTCTCTGTTGTTCTTTTTGTCGAGCAGCGCCTGTAGTTCGGTTACGCGGCGGTCCCAATGATCGCGCCCGGCCCCGTCGGTAGCAGCTGCAGCTTGTTCGTTGAACGAATCGCGTAGCGTAGGTGTGTGCTCGTCTTCGCCTGGCACGGAATCACGGCTGAGGGAATGAATAATGGCCTTGAGACCGCGAATCTCGTCTTCCTTCTGTTCCAGCTCCTTGGACAGTGCAGAGTCGCTGCCACCATTAGTCTGCCCGGCTGGTGACCCGGATTTGTCACGTTCACGGCGCAGTTCGGATCTGGTTCTCTCGACCTCTCCCCGCAGAAACTCAGCCTCGCCTCTGGCTTCGGCTTCTCCTCGGCGCGCATCTTCAAGTCCCTCTTCCAGCTCTTGCACCAGTTCTTCTAATTGCTTGAGTTGGTTGGCGACAGAATCGACATCGACGTTTCTCGACTCGAGCTCTCTGACTTCGGCCATGAGCTCCTCCATGCGCTTCTCATACACACGCTCCGTCTCAGTGCTAGCAAGCTCCAACGTATCAATGGTGCTTCGAAAGTCGGCCCGGTGGGAATCGAATTCTGCTGTCAACATGGCAATCTTGTCTGTCTTCTCGCGTAGCATAAGGCGCAGCTGGGCCGAGTCCTTGTCGCCTACGCTGTTTCTCGCGTGTCTAGAACCGTCCGATTGGTCAATCAACGACTGCAGCTCAACCAAACTGCTCTCCATCTCAGCTAATGTGCTGGCCTGATCTTTTAGTTGACTGTCTCTATCCTCCAGTTGAGCTTTCAGGCGCTCGATCTCCTCTTCGTTGGCGTTATTTGCGCGTGAAGCCGGTCGTCGTAGATTAAAGGCTGACGCCGAGGTAGATAGTCCGGGCTGCCTGGCGGATCTTTGAGGCAGCGGTGCAGGGTCATCATCAAAGTCCATCACACCGCCACCGCCCATGGCAGAGTTACTGCGTTGGCCTAGATTCAGGCTCTGATCCAGCCGGCCGTACTTCTTATTTGGGTCGCCTACGGTACCCCTGACACTTTGGGCAAATCGGTTAGTCGGGCTGGCCTGCCTTGCGGCCTTGGAAGGAGACGGCATGGACGGCCGCGGGCCCGGTGTCATTTGGGTTCGGCGAACGGGTGATTCGGGGCGAGGAAGTGACATTCGAGGGCGCTGTTTGGACTGCGGGCTGGGTGCTCTGGCACCGGGCCCAATTGATGCGCTCAGTTTCGGCAAGGCTGGCATGGGTGGCGTGTAGCCTGAGCTTTGGCCGAGAACTCTCGAGTTCGTGGCCGGTGTTGGGGTCGCAGGGTAGGTTCCATGGTTGGGCGACTCGCGACGGACGGCCTTTGCGACAGGGACGAAAATACCAGAACCCGGGACACCAGTGTTGAAGTAGGATATGCTACAGAATACCATGTCAGTCAACTACATGGCCAAGATAATTTGCCAGGATCCAGGATACTGACCCATCCACATCGCCATTGTTTTTCCCGCGGGCGGCAAATTCACGGCTAAGTTCAATACCTACAAATTGACCTTTCTTCCCCTGGACTGAACCGACGAAGCGGACGGTGCCCTGCAGGCCACCGGGCACCTCGACGGCATCACCAACGGTAACATCGTCCGAGGCAGCGCCAGGCCTGCCGGGGGTGGCAGAGATCATGCTAGAGTTGCTGAGGACAGAGTCTAGAGCGTAGGTTTCGCTAACATCGGGAATACTGGCGAGGGTGCTGGAGGTGAGGGCAACAAGCGATGTCTTGCGCGACAAGGCAGCCGACAGCCTGGAATGAGCGGTAAAGGCGGCGTTGAGATCGGGGGTGGAAGCGGAGGGGACGATAGGCCTACGCAGGATACGTCCAAAAGACTTTCGGGTACGGAGGGTGGTGGATGTTGAGGTAGTTGTTGTGGCCATGATGGGCGGCGGGAGCCCCTGCGTCGACGGTTTTGGCCCCAAGGGGGAAAATTGGGTGCCGGCAGAGTGGTAAGAAGTGCCCCACGGGTCTACTCGATCGGCTGCAGTGGCCGCTGTTTGGCAGTCCGTCGCCCCCTCTCTGGAAAGAGGCTATAACGATGCGGATAGGGGCCGTCTGCTTAGCGATTGTAACTAGTTGGCCCCTAAAAGACGCTGAAGGTGCTTGGTTTCTGTTAGCAAAGCTTGTTGCTGCCGTGGGCGCCAGACCCTCCGCTGGAAGATTTGCGGGAACACGGGTGGCTGCCGTGAAGGGGAGGGGCGGCATGGAGGGGCAGTGGATGGCTAACCTTGTTGGTGCTATCCAGAAGGTAGAGGGATGCTGCCAGCGCGCAGCAGAAGACGTGGCAATAGTTCGCAGCTGCGATTTCGAATACTAAATATAAACCAAGCCAAAAGAATGTTGCTGAAGAAGCTATGCAGATGGAAAATGACGAGAAAGATGAAGGAGGAGAAGCAACAAAGGGAAAAAAGCAAAAGACGAAGAAAATAGGGCCTGGCCTACCTGGCTGGGCTGCGGGCGCTGATGTGAGCTAATACCCGAGTACCTAGGTACCTACCTAGGTAATTACAGGTATAAGATATCGTGTTTTGACTAAACAGCACTGTAAATGTGTCACCGGCAGATGTCTTTGAATTCCGCAGTAGGTAGTCCGCTGTTGTGCGCCTGCAATGGTACCTGCGCCGCGGCCTGGTTGCTACAGCACTTGCAGCTGCCACGTCGTCACACCGCAATAACAGTAGTAGGCAAACACAGACACTGCTCACCGAGACCGGAGCAGTGGGATTGAGAGACAACAAATACTTGCTTGCTCACGTAATTGTAGACTGGGACCTACAGACTAGAAAGAGCAGAGAATGGGACCTTGCAGGGTTTTCTCGGGAGGTCTATTGCTATACAGCTGAAACGAATGCGATTCCGCATAAGCACTGACGGCAGTGTCACAAAGCACTTATCTGACTAGGTAGCCATCAGTTATAAGCTCAAAATATCAGGGTCACTCAGTAATATGATGCCGTATTAATATCGATTTGAGTTCAATTCAAGAAGATTGCACCGACAGGGACACACTCCAACGTGTTCCAGCGTGTTCCAGACTGGTGCTAATAGAATAATAAAATTGCCAATCGACCGCTCTGATACCAGGGATGCCCAGAATTCATCATCGTCCCATATTGCGGTGCTACCCAACTCTACTGTGTCGCGTAGGGTCTTCGAAGATATTCCGTCATTCGATCACTTGGCAAATGCCAGCCTCATGAGTCTGTTGATGCTGCTGTGAGACGCTCTCGATATTGCTTTGCAATTACCAATTGGCCAATGCAAGCAAATACCCAAGTGCAGATAGCCTTTCCGAAGGGCTTGTCCGCATTCTTCTGCCTCATCCGATGATCTCGCTCCGCCATTAGCGGCTGAAACTTTGTCTCAAACCCGGGATATGATTGAAGCGGGGACTTGTAAGTATGTGGCTTCAGCCCCCACTGCAATAAAGCAATGAGAAAAGGAACTGTCATAAGTAGACAGTGTAAAGTTGGCATAAGTTGGCATCCCAGAGGCTGAACTTGTATCGCTAACCACATTATTCTAGCCGGTGTCATGAATTAGTTCTATTCTGGCATGTGCCGCGTAGGCTGCTCTCCCGCCTTCTGTCGCCTCCTGATCCTGGTCCAAGAATTCGCTTTACAGTGTACTCCCGATGTTGACCATTAGATGTTTATGGTAAGCGACATCAAAGACTTGACATCTTGCGCAACATCTAATTCGGAGTCAATTACTACCATCCATTCGGGTTGTGGTCTGCCCTTGCATTGTGGTGGTCCGAGTCGTCACTGTTTTGTCTTGCATCCCTGAAATGACAAGACATCATGAGCGTCATATCACTAAACTTGCCTATCAAGCTGGAGAGCCGTGGTCTCGCTCAATGATATCTTCGCGAGCAAGCGGCCTCGTTCCATCATTCAGCACCATCGCTTCTCGATGTTGTCTCCGTAGCCGCCGCTCCTCCGCAGAGTGTTCTCGAGCTCTCCGCAGCTGTGTGTCTGTCGGAGGCGCCTCGCCTATCACGTCGCCAACTTCCATCAGGAGATCCGGAAGCTCTCGCATCCGTCGTCGTGAATTGTCTTTGTCAACCAGCCCTGACTTTTCTAAAGCCCGCAAGCCGCGTCGGCACTGCTCGACCCTGTTGATAATGTCGACGATCCGGTTGCTGCGCGCCTCCTTGTATGCCTTGAAGTGCTTTTTTCGACTTTCCGGAGTATCTCCCCATTGTTGCTTGATGAGCCACTTTTCCACGAAATTTGCCTTGACAAGCAGGTTCGCGCCATACTTGCTCGTCAGTTCCTGAAGAAACTTTAGACAAAATCGCTCTGCCGTGTCGCGTAAATAATACTCGTCCCAATGGATGTTCGTCACAATGGGCGGCGCGTCTACATCATCAAGGCCTTGCTCCAATGATCGAACGAGAGCCGAGTATGCCTTTGGAATGTTCAACTTGGATAAACCATCGAGGCCTATGTCATGGTCAGCCAGTTCGTCAACTAGTCATGCCAACTGAGACACACCAAACGTTTGGTTTGTGAGCAGCGACAGAGCGCGTAAGCAGTACAGGCGCTCATCGTAGCTGTTGACGGTGATACCATACAGTAGATATGTCATAGCGCCCGAGTCATTGACAGCCCTATCACAGACTATTTTGGTGGCAATGTCGCGTATTGAGAAGTTCGGATGCTCCAAAAGCTTCGTCAGCGTCTGAAGCTGGAGTGCATCCTCTGTGTCCTGCGTAATATACTGTGTTTTGGGCTCTGTTGGGGGTATCTCGTTGTCATCTCTAACCATTGCCAGAACTGCCATCATGGTGTTGAGCACACTAAATGCAGCCAGGCCAATGCCGAGCAGCACAACACGATCATCGCGGGCGAAGGCCCAGAGGCCTGCTTTCCAGCTCATGGTAATATGTCAGCTGTACACGGTCCATGTGCGTCCTTATCGTCTTCGATTAGTGCTGTTACTTCAGTGTCACTTCATTATATTGTCGACTTGGTCCATTGATGGGATGCGGGTGGAAGATGAAGAGGAAAGGGTAGGTAGCTCCAGGAGCGTTGTTGCTGGTGGAGCACCTGTCTACAGGTACCTAGGCGGAGGGGCCTGTTTTTGGACATGGCTAAATTACAGTGTAGACCTTAACATGTGTTCCTCCCGTCTAGCCAGCCTGTCAGAGCACCAGACACGTTGTAGAAAAAACATAGATGTTTTCTGAGACGGCTAGGTACCCTGACAGGCTGACTAGACGGGACGAATACATATTAGAGCCTACACTGTAATTTAGCCACATCCAGAAATACCCCCCTCGCGCGTAGGTAGTTAACCCAACAGTGCTGGCCGGTTCCGCACAAGCCCGCTGGAAGGCGCAAAGTCTTTATCGATAAGCGACCCGCCGAAAATTTCTAGGCTTCACCCCCGGTCGATCTACTTTGCAGCTCAGAATCGTAAATATTGCTACTGATAAATTCATAAGTTCGACATGGCGGGATCTCAGCTGAAGCGCCTCAAAGCCTCGCTGAGGGAACAGGGAGTCATTGGACCCCAGCAGTCTAAAAAGCAAAAGCGTCGCAACGCTGAAGAGCAAAAGGGTCGCAACGACAAGAGGCTGCAGCGCGGCGCTGTCTTGTCCGGCATCCGTGAGCAGTTCAACCCTTTCGATCTCAAACATGCCGCAAGAGGACCGAAGTTTGAGGTCACCAGCAATGTCCCGAAAAGTGCCAGTGCCGCCAAGGGCATCCAGGGTCGACCTGGTGCTGCCAAAGCTGCGAGCGAAGAGCGGGTAAGTCGGGCTCAGCCGAATATTCTTTGATACTGACACTAACGAATTCAACAGCGTCGCGAGACCCTCTTGGTGGATATGCAGCGTCGCAATAAAGTCGGAGGCATTTTGGATAAGCGTTTCGGCGAGAATGACCCGACCATGGCCCCGGAGGACAAGATGCTGGAGCGGTTTGCCCGTGAGAAGCAGCGCGCGCACAAAAAAATCTCAATGTTCGACCTCGAAGACGAAGGTCCAATCGACGCCCTCACGCACGGTGGTAAATCCATCTCTTTTGACGATGATGACGATGTACTGGTCGACGACTTTGAGGAGGAAGACCTCGACGCGGAAGATAGCGACGGCTCTGTTCGCGAGCGACAACGCCTAAAGCGACTTCGAGGACTAGCCGGCGAGGATAACAGTGATACCAGTGAACAGGAGCCCGATCGCAAAAAGTCCAAGAAAGAGGTCATGGAGGAGATCATCGCCAAGTCCAAAATGCACAAATACGAACGTCAGGCTGCGAAAGAAGACGACGACGAAATGCGTGCCAAACTTGATAAGGAACTCCCGAACCTCCAGATGCTATTGTCCTCTTCAGCAAGGGCCAAGCGCCCAGAAGAAGCAGCAGAGGCAGCTAGGATTGCCGGCGTGGATCGTGATGAATTCGACAGGAACTTCGACATTCAAGTGAAGCGCCTGGCCCAGGATCGTCGCGCACAGCCTCAAGACCGCACAAAAACGGAGGAAGAGAAGCTAGAGGAGGAGTCAAAGCGCTTACGCGAACTGGAAGAGAAGCGTCAAAAGCGTATGCGTGGGGAAGAAGTCTCGGATAGTAACGAGAGCGAGGACGACAAGCACAAAAGTACGACCCCTGACGAGCTGGACATGGACGATGATGACGACTTTGGTCTTGGTGACGGAATTCGTACACGCACAACGGCAGCCGACAGGGAACTCGACGATGAGGACGACTTTATCATCGATGATGACCTGGTTGCAAGTGGCTCGGACCTGGATCTGGATCTTGCTGATAGCGGTGATGAATCCGATGACGAGTCCGGTGATCCCGACGATTCTGACGCCGAAGAAGAGGACCAGGATGACGAGTTCACAACAGGCCTTCTCAATGACGAGGAATCCATGAACCCTGTCTTTCACGCCCCATCTGCCGCTAAAACCTCTGCTCTTGAAAAGGGTGACGAGCATGGCCTTCCATTTACGTTTCCGTGCCCAGAGACTTTCGACACCTTGCAAGTCATCACATCGCAATATCCCCACGAGAGCACGCCCAAGATCATCCAGCGCGTGCGTGCACTCTACCACCCCAAACTTGACGCAAAAAACAAAGAGCGTCTTGGGAACTTTTCCACGGCCCTAGTCGACTATGTCGCGGCACCATGGGATCCCGCCACAGCTCCTCCCGCATCGGTTGTCGAGAGCGTCGTTCGTCACATCCATTCTCTTGCCAAGATGTTTCCCATTGAGATCAGCAATCGCTTCCGCCATCATCTAACAGACATCGGAGAGCATCGCACTCTCACCCTAGAACCATCAGATCTTTTACTTCTAAGTGCCATTGGAAGCATATTCCCCACCTCGGACCACTTCCATCAGGTCGTCACACCTGCTATGCTTACCATCGGTCGCTATCTTGGCCAAAAGGTTCCTAAGCAGCTCGCTGATCATGCCACCGGCACGTTTCTTTGTATACTCGCTCTGCGGTACCAGCAGCTAGCCAAGCGATACGTCCCGGAGGTCATCAACTTTGCGATTAACACTCTCTGCGCGCTAGCTCCAGCCGCCCCATCCACAGCCCAAATATCAACCACTATTCCCATACATGAAAACACACAAAAACGACACATTACAGCAACTGCCAAGATTCGCAAGTTGCTCTTTACGGACTGCATTCCTGACAATGTTGGTAACCCGGGCCCAGCCGCCGAGGCCGCTATCCTCTCTGCCGCTATCCTTGCCACGACGCTCCAGGTCCTCGATGCGGCTACAGACCTATGGACTGGCAAGCTTGCATTTACTGAGACCTTTGCACCTGCCCTCCACGCCTCCAAGCATTTGTCTTCTGTCAAGCTCTGCCGCAGCAAGCTGCCAGCGTCCGTCGCCCAGCAAGCCGAAAAGCTAGCTACCAAGCTCGAGCGTATGTCGCGCCTCGCGCATATTGCCCGTCGCCCGCTTGAGTTGCACCACCATCGGCCACTAGCCATCAAGACCTTCATTCCCAAGTTTGAGGAGACGTTTGACCCGGATAAGCACTACGACCACGACCGGGAGCGGGCGGAGCTGGCCAAGTTGCAGAAGGAGCACAAGCGCGAGCGCAAGGGTGCTATGCGGGAGCTGCGCAAGGATGCCAACTTTATGGCGCGGGAAAAGCTCCGCACCAAGATTGCCAAGGACGAAGCTTACGAGAAGAAGTTTAAGCGCCTAGTTGCCGAAATCCAGAGTGAGGAGGGTCGCGAGTCCAATACGTATGAGAGGGAAAAAGCCGCGCGGAAACGCGCCAACAATAGGTAGACGGTCCCAATCTTCTGTGTTGCGTGTTTCGCGGCATTATTGGGATAATTGAACATAATCACATTTGCAGCGTCTCTCATTGTAGGCATACGGCCCCGTCGTCAGGCCATTTAGCATGGTGGGATAATGTCTTTATCCCAGCACAGTGAATTATTGTTGGAAAGAACAATTACGGAACGGATAGCTGGTTCAGTCAAATACATATACTTACCTGAGCATACAGCTATCGTAGCGGGCAAGCAAGCATACGCCGAAATGCCAGGTTGACAAGTTCTCAGAGTATATGGCAACCGGTGTAAAACGGTTGGTAAAGTCCCAGGCCAGGTGTTTCTACGAGAGCTCATCGTCGTCGCTGTTGGTCCCAGCAAGCAAGATAGGTAGTTACCTAGGTACCTCCTCTCGTAACCGCCTGGGCAGTGGGTATCAAGGCACCCTACGAAACCATGGGCTGCGGCAGCGACGGCTTTGAGGCTTTGAGGCCGTCGTGCTTCGTGCGTCCGCCCCACCGTGGGCCGGAAGCCTTTCGCAAATGCGGCGTTCCGATAGGCTGACGGTAAGGCTTTTGCGCACCGCCACGAGGTCGACACTCTTCGATACAGTTCCATGGGGCGCAGAAAAAGTCACCCTGCCCGCTAGCAGAAACAGCCCGCTCCCCCGCTGGGTCGGGGCGCTCAAAGCCCAGAAATTATGATAGACCGCCTAAAAGGCCCTGTAATCGCAACAACCGTCACTTGCCACTCCCGATCCCGCCAACTCACTAGCACGGCTTCCACCAGGTACTCACTCAGCCAACGTTCCTAGGTTTCCTTCTTGCTCCATCTTACCTTCTCTTCAGTTTCCTGGTATTCCCTGGCAGATCAATCTTTCCCGATCTTGAGCTACACACAAGGTCCTTTTGGTAGACAGTCGCAGCTACTCCTCTATCTCGAGAGACAATCATCCCTCTCTTCCCCGAGTCCCGCGATACCAATCTGCTTCTTGCAAAAATTGTCAAACCCCACCGATATTCAGGCATCCGGAACCTCCAACACTTGTTTGTTCGACTTGACCGTCGCGCCACCAGGGCTTAATCCTGTTCAGGTACGTTGCGCCCGCGCGAGGCCGTGAGATGCTGCTCGTGGTCATCCTTCACTCTGGAATCTTCTTCACGCATCCACCCTCGCCCTGGTCTCCTTGTGCTGCTGAACAAGACGGGCCAAAGCCATTGCGACTCAAGTCACTGCGTCCTTTGTCACTGGCGCACTTCTTCAGCTGCGGCTCAACTCTCTTGCGTTCAGCTTTGTCAACTAACGTTCAGTTCGCCTCTTTCCTACCGCGCCTCGCAGTCTTGACGCACATCTTGGCCCTTGTCGTGACTAACCGGTTCCAACAATAGTGAAACCTTCAGGCAGTTCTTCCGGACTCAACTGTGCACGACCGACTTTGCCTCGCAACAGATTCTCTATTTTTAACCATAAAACCGACAAAATCGCGTGCAAATTTAACAATGGCGGCGGAAACTAAATATTATGACGTCCTCGGCGTACGTTGTCAACGAAGGAGCACCTGCTGTTGACGGATATGCTGACATTCAAACAAGGTTTCTCCGACAGCCACCGACGCCGAGCTGAAGAAAGCATACAAAATCGGTGCCCTCAAGTACCACCCTGGTATGCGGAAACTGCTCTGCCTGAAGAGCAGCGACAAGAAAAGGAAAAGAAGACTAATACAGGCGCAGACAAGAATACCAACAATCCCGCTGCAGAGGAAAAATTCAAGGAAATCTCTCACGCTTATGAAATCCTTTCCGACAGTCAGAAGCGACAGATTTACGATCAGTATGGCGAGGCCGGTCTCGAGGGTGGCGCTGGTGCAGGTGGCTATGGCATGAACGCTGAGGATCTTTTTGCCCAATTTTTCGGTCAAGGTGGCGGGGGTGGTGGCATGCACAGCGGCGGCATGGGCGACCGCGGTCAGCGCAAGGCTCGCACTATTCTTCACACCCACAAGGTCTCGCTTGAGGACATTTACCGCGGCAAGGTCTCCAAATTGGCTCTCCAGCGCTCCATCATCTGCCCTAAGTGCTCAGGTATTGGTGGTAAGGAGGGTTCCGTTAAGCGTTGCACGGGCTGTGACGGCCATGGCAGAAAGTTCATGATGCGCCAGCTCGGACCCATGATCCAACGTTTCCAGACTGAGTGCCCCGACTGCAACGGCGAAGGTGAGATCATTAAAGAGAGAGATCGCTGCAAGCAGTGCCACGGCAAGAAGACCATCGTCGACCGCAAGGTGCTCCACGTCCACGTCGACAAGGGCGTGCCTAATGGCACCAAGGTCGAGTTCCGTGGTGATGGTGATCAAGCGCCGGGTGTTCTGGCTGGTGACGTCGTTTTCGACATCGATCAGAAGCCCCATGCCCGTTTCAAACGCGCAGGGGACAACCTTCTGTATAATTGCAGAATTGACCTCGTCACCGCCCTTGCTGGTGGCACCATATACATTGAGCACCTAGACGAACGCTGGCTGAGCATCGATATTCTTCCGGGCGAGGCAATCATTTCAGGTACACCATCTCTGGACTTCGAAGTGGTGAATTAAGACTAATGCGCAGCAGGCTCTATGAAGACTATTCGCGGCGAGGGCATGCCTTCCTACCGCCATCACAACCATGGCAACTTGTACATCCGTTTCGAAGTTCTGATGCCCGACAAGAACTGGACAAACGACCCTGCTGCTTTCGAAGCCCTGCGCAACGCACTGCCTTCACCATCCGTGCAGAATATCCCTCCAACTGAAGCCATGACTGAGATGGGCGAGTCTGAAGACATCTCCGAGGAAGAGCATGGTCAAGTTGTAGAGGCCATCGATGCAATCAGAAGAGCTGAAGACAAGAAGAACCAGGCTGGAATGGAAGATGAATATGGTGGTGCTGGCGGCCGTGAGCACATGCAGTGCGCCTCGCAGTAGAAGTCATATTTACCTTCGTGTATATTGACCAGCTGCACTATTGGAGCAGATCAAATGCTTCAAAATGGTTTTAGCAGGCCTTCAGCAGGGGCATTGCATCGCAGGCGCTATTCAGCTACGCCACAATACTTTTGAACAGCTAGACGCGAGACTGCAGACATCCGGAGCGCAAGGAGCTGCCCTGTTTCCCTTTGTGCCTGGGTGAGATGGCGAGCGGTGTCGCAATCTTTAATACTTTTCCATGTGAAGCACGCAGTCATGAACTCGAGAGGTGAGATAACGAAAGGTGCGTGGGGCACAAAAGCATGGTCAGACGTTGACCTACAATTCTTTCTCAACAAGTGAAAGGTTGCAAGGCCCATAGAGGGAGGATTGACATGACTGGCTGGCGTTTTATTTTAGAGAACATAGAGGTGTCTTTTTTCCGAGTTCTTTCCTTCTTTCCTGTAGTTTGCTGCACATTTAGACGACAATCACAATCATTCTTGAAACTTTCATATTTTTACACAACACACCCTTTTATTTACCCAGTTTTCTCACTATTTAGCCAAACTATTAGCCAAAGTGTCGACGCGGATGTAGGCTTAAGTATGCTACATTTTTATGACAGATTTGCATATTTCGGTGCCTCCAATGGTATCGTGGTTTCCCGTCTGAATCCTTCCGCAACGGCGCCTTACTGCTCTGCCTCGCCCTCGTCCGTTCCGCTTGCCAGCTGCTTGCGTAAATGCTCCACCGTGTAAAACAATGTACGAACGACGGCGTCCGCGATATCTTGTTCAATAGCTTCTAGTGAGTCGTCTGCCACGGGTGCAATCGTGTCTACGGCAAGGCGGCCGTCGTCAATTGTGAGGCGGATGATGTGAAGGCTGCGCGCGGCGACGCCGGCATCGGAGTCCCCGGGCACGTGCAGCGCGACGGCGAGGTTGGCGGTGCTGCCGGTCGTGCTGCTGATGATGTCGAGAGGGTTGCCTGGAAGCTGAATCACTCCCGGTCTAGTCAAGGTCTTGTCATCTAAGAGCTGCCAAGTGAAAATGGCGGGTATGCTAGGAGAGGATACATGTCAGTGACAGTATTGAGCTGGGGAGGAATATTAGTCGCGGAGTTGGCCTTACTCTTCGCAGATGGCAACAATGTGAGTCTGTGCACCAGATTCGGCAGGATACTCAAGAGAGATGAGTCTGGACACGGCAATGTTGCTGGCTTGCGGCGCAATCTCCTTAACCGGCGTCAATATGCTCGTCTTGGACAGCAGCTTACTGTCGATCCAGTCCCATATAAACAAGTCTTCGTCGCCACCTCCCGAGACGAGAAGCGACTTATTGCTACGCCCCTCTGGGATTACCATGGTACCGACAAACTCTCGGTGGCCGAGACAATACCCGTGGATGACGTGCGCCTGCGGTATGTGCCTTGACACGCGAATGTGCTCGTCGCGGTCACTCGTGATAATGTACCTTCGCTCTTGCCCGTCCTCAGCCAAGAGAACAGCTGTCAGCATGGAGACATGGCCCAGGAGCAGGGTGTGCTCAAAGTCAGGGCCCTCTGCTCGAACATCAGACGTGCTGTTGCTGGGATTTTCGAGCTGCCGCTGTTGAGCGGCCAACGCGGCGCGATTGCCCTTGGAGTGCACGGTGAGAACCGTGGCGGCAGGTTTTGAGAGAGATTTCTTTGCGAGGGAGGAAGAGGAAGAATGTTGCTTCTGTGGTGGTGTGAAGGGCTCTGAGCTCTTGATGAGCGGGATGGCGTACACGTCGCCAAATTTGTCGGCGACGATAATCTGGGCATCCAACGACACTGCAATGGAGGAAGGCCGCTTAGGCATGATTCTTTGATGATAATTTAGTAATCGGGTGTTATTTGGAGAACGACGCTTGAATTCGGGGCATACCTCTTGCTGAGCTGTGTAAGTTGGCCGCTGCCGTTGTGAGAAAAGACCCAAACCGCCTTGTCATGGGCTGACACGGCAACGAGGTGGCTTCCATCAGCAGTGGTTGTCAACTGAATGATAACGGGGCGGTCGGGAACAGGAATCGGCTTGGGCTTCCGTTCCTCCTTGCCTTGAGGCCTTTTGCCGCTTCCCTTTTCCTCGTCGGGCTTGTCCTTTGACACATCGTCTTCCGTCACTTTTTGGCGCTTGGTCGGAGGTTGCTCATCCTTATCTACCATTACAGAGTCTTCTGCGCCTTTGACTCTCTTCTCAGCTGTCAAATTGGCATTTGAGCCCGCGGCTATAAATGTTTCCAGCTCTGGATGCTGCCATGTCCCAATGTGGGCGCCATCGGGAAGGCTAAAGGTGTGAATCTTTCCGCCACGAGCGCCAAAGAGCACACTGCCGTGAGTATGGAGGCAGTTGTAAGGAATCTTCATTTTGAGGCTATTATGCTAGCTTCGCAGGTCAGACTGTCTTTTACGCACGGGGCAAAATGCAATGAGCGTAACACTTTGTACATAAGGCTTAGCATGAGAAAAGAAGCATCACCTTGAAGAAAAAGGTACATCCACCATGTACCTTTTCTGCTAGCCTGCTCAAAAGGTACGTACCTTTTTCTACTCCTCTTGGCACTAGTCCAAAAAGGGAGCATGGCTCCAATCTCTCAGCAAGCCCTTGAGTGGGGCGGCCACACAATTCTCGCTAATAAGCGGTATCACTCGGCGCAAAAAAAAACTAGTGGCACTGAGCAAAATAGTTGTGTGGGCTTCGTGATGGCTCTCTTCCTGCACAACGTCCAACGACAACCTTCACGATCACCTAACTACAACTCAATTCTTTTTGCCCTTAAACAACCTGCCTTTGAAATCAGAAGTCATGGGGGGCAAAACTGCTAACAAGGCCGGCTACTTCGACAAGCTCAAGGGCTTGCTCGAGGAGTACAAGTCCATCTTCATTGTCGAGATTGACAATGTCTCGTCGCAGCAGATGCACGAGATTCGCCACTCCCTCCGCGGCAAGGGTGTTGTCCTGATGGGCAAGAACACCATGGTATGCTTTCATTGATGATGCGCGCACGCGTATAACCACTGTTTCCGAGCAAAATTCCTAACACTCAACCCTCAGGTTCGCCGTGCCCTGAAGGGTTTCATCAACGACACCCCCGAGTACGAGCGTCTCCTGCCTTTCGTCAAGGGCAACGTCGGCTTCGTCTTCACCAACGCCGACCTCAAGGAGACCCGTGACCTGGTTCTCGCCAACCGTGTCGCCGCCCCCGCCCGTGCTGGTGCCGTCGCTCCCATCGACGTCTGGGTCCCTGCCGGCAACACCGGCATGGAGCCCGGCAAGACCTCCTTCTTCCAGGCGCTCAACGTTCCCACCAAGATTGCCCGTGGTACCATTGAAATCACGACTGATCTCAAGCTCGTCGAGAAGGGTCTCAAGGTCGGCCCCTCCGAGGCCACCCTGCTCAACATGCTCAACATTTCTCCCTTCACTTTCGGCATGGGTATTGCGCAGGTCTACGATGACGGCCAGTGCTTCGACCCCAGCGTGCTCGACATTGGTGAGGAGCAGCTTCTCAAGACTCTGACCAGCTGCATCAGCTCCATTGCTTGCATCTCGCTCGCCATCAGCTTCCCCACTCTGCCCTCGGTCATGCACTCCGTTGTCAACTCGTACAAGAACGTCCTTGCCGTCGCCATCGAGACTGAGATCTCCTGGCCCGAGATTGAGGAGCTCAAGGACCGCATCGCCAACCCCGATGCCTACGCCTCTGCTGCTCCCGCTGCTGCTGCCCCTACCAGCGGTGGTGATGCTCCCAAGGAGGCTGCCAAGGAGGAGTCCGAGGCTGAGGACTCTGACGCCGATTTCGGTGGTCTCTTGTACGTGAACTAGGCTTCTCCGTGTCTGGACTTTTTGCTAACATGCTTTGCAGCGACTAAACTTGGTCAAATATTGACGACCGAGCGACTTGACATTGCCTTTGGTTGGGAGCACATCTCAGAGGTCAACAGTATCGAGCATATATGCCAACGCCAGCTGTAGAGCTTGCTTGGCTGTACGATGATATGATTGCCACGAAACAAATTCAATCAAAACTTTACAAGTCGACCTCTTTCAGGCCTGCTTCGCCTTTCGCCGTGAGTGCATGTTGAATCTGTTCGAGCAGGCTCCCCGGGTCTTTTCTCAAAAGGTTAGTCCGCGATTTTTGTTTTTGTTTCTTGCCTCAACTTCGGAAAGATTATGCAAACGTTCAAGAGCTTTTTAACCCTGAATCTTCTTGATGACACACACATCACCACCCTATGACCGACTTCCAAATTCCTTCTTTCTCAATTGCGCAACTCATTTGACAAAAGTGCACCACATTGCTAACTACTTTGGAAAGGAATTATACTTGAACATGTTCAAATCCGTCTTCGACACTCTTTCGATCCATCCTAAATCGTGTAAATCCTGCATCCCGATGCATATGCAATTTATCAATCAGCCGCGAGATTCCAATGGCAAGCATCTCGCGGCATGTTGACGCCGTCTTGACCAGTATCTTCTGTAAACCGCTCTAGCGCACCGCCAGCCCAAACGACGTTGCGATGACTCTGGCGAGAAAGACATTATGCCACACAATTCGTCTTGTGCAACGTAGTCTGCTTGTCATATCCCAATCTCTGCATGACGTGGCAGTACTGTTTTACCAATGTGGTCAGTTGTCCGTTTGAAGTCTCAGAGGCCACGGTGACCGAGACGCCCATGACACGAATTACCGTGAGGATGAGTGGCCATCTCAAGAGCATCTTTCGAAATGTTTTACTTTAGCAGAGTTCTGCGAAAGAGCGATATCTCAAGGCCCTGTGTTTGCATGATTTCTTCTAGTTTCTGCACATTTCCGCAATCCCCGGCATGGCCAATACATTCTGTCTACGAAGCATCGGCTCAGTAGAGAAACGGCTAGATGTCAACTTCATAGGTACTGTTTTGCTTTTAAACCGGCAGATTGGAGATTTCCAAATAGCCGCTTACTACTTATCCTATGCCCAGCTCATGATTGATCAAGCCAAAGGCAGTATTGAGGTTGAAACCCACCCACACATTGTCAGAACCTGACGCGTAACTCGTGTCTCCAAACGGGTATATAAGTCATTCGCTTCATTTTAACGCTGCGCTACCTACGTATTCAAATGGAGCGCTTGAGACAAAGATACGCCTTTCCAGTCCCTCGCTATCGTAGAATTGCCGACTTCGGCACGTGTCATTCATGCATGCCGCCTCACTCTGCTTCCGCGTTCGCATGGTGTATCCGATGCGCATTTATGCCCGCCTTTTTCGGTTTCCGTTTCTCCTTTGCCGAGCCCTCGGCCGCAAGCAGCTTCTCAAATACTTCCAGCATCTCTTTCGCAATGGGGCGAGCCACCAGAGCGCACAGCCAAGAAGCGTTGCAGAGACCACAGTGAGCAAGGAGTAAATGCAGATACGAAAAGGCCCGGACCCGAACAGCAACACGGCAAGTATATGATGAACGATGCTGTCGACAGCCGCTCGTAGAATCGCCACTGGGGTACACATTTGTCAGTACAAATCTCTGCAGTAGCCAGGTCAAGAACAGCCTACCTGCGGGAGGGCCCCGGCCTCGTGGAGAAATGGCACGGAGGCACTCCAGGATTAAACAGAAATTAGTGACAAATGTGTAGGCAAGGGCAAAGGCAAGTTTCGGATGGCTAACATCGAGCAGCTATTTCGAGAGTGTGCAAGCGTATCCGGCCGTGGCATGTGGCTAGAGCTCGCACCGCTCGTTTCGCACCAGTTTGAACAGACACTCTCCAATGCCTGGGCCAAAACGAGTCTGCAGGTCGTCTGCAGTGGCGTCCAGGAGCTCTTGTCCGCTGCCATCTTTCCACTGTGCCGCCAGTTTTGTCGCATTGTCAGCGGCCCAACAGAGCTTGTCGGTGAGTAGATGTGCGATGTGGCGCTGTACTTGCTGGGCGGACCAGTCTGCCTCCAGGATGACGCTGGTGCTTGGCAGCCAAGTCCCCAGTAACCGTGCCATAGCCTTATACATTTCAAAATATATAATTGGTCGGAATCATGCGAGGGTAGCAGCTCTACTTGCGAGGGCGTGGAATGATCGAATGCCCTTTTCGCATCGTCGTCCACCAGTATCTCCTTCCACCAAGCGAGCAGGAACTACCGCAACAATGACGTCCACTAAAGGCCAAATTGTGTTATTTTGTATCTTGCCTAATTTGAAGACGCGGGTCTCGCTGTATCTGATATTATTTCCTTCTACGCTGAGCTGAGAGATCTTCGCTGACACAGTCCCAACGAATCACATGCTACCACGGACCTTTCGAGCAGCCCTTCGTCAAACTATTTAGACAACTCCCCTTGGCCACACAACCCACAGCTCGCATAACTACCATCTTACTACAAACCATGTCCAAATCATTGATACGCATGAAGCAGAAACATGATACCCGATAGGAAGAGTCGCGCGGCGTGGTCCTGCAAACTTCACAGCAACAGCGAGGACAATCATGGTCCAAAAGATGGCGTGCAAGATCACAACTGTCGTCCAAATCATCTCAGTTACAACTCATGCATGTAAATATACCACAAGTAGACAGAGCTTACGCGTATAATGTGCTTTGCAATAATTCAAACTCGCGTAGGCGCTGAGCTTAGCCTGCGCTGCGAAACCAGCAAGCAGTATGGCTAGACAGCTTGCCGTTAGAAAGAACAGACGTCCGCAACGTCGGGAGCTCTAAAGTAGAGACTTAAAGTGTTGCCATACCAACATAGAAGCCACAACGACTCGACAGCTTCCAAGAGTACATTTCTTCCTGAACGATTTCGTGATACAAGCCTGGCGCTATCACCACGCCAAATATATCGTCAAAGTCCGATTCGCTGGCGGAGAGAAATTCCTTTCCGTCTCCTCGTCTCTACCGAGACGCAGCCAGACTAGCGCGCATGTGCACCAAGCCACGCTTGGTCTCGAGAAGGTAGGTGATGTATGCTCTGACGTATCCGATCGAAGAGTGTTCATCTGGGTAAGTAAGGGCGTTCATGATGATGCGCTTACGTTATGTTTTTTTTTTTGAAGTCGTAGACATTTGCGTAACGAATTCTTGGTGTTCTAGAATATGCACAAGAAGATTATGGAGGACGTAAGCTCTCGACGCGCTCAGTCGTCTGATTGTCGATGCTCTATGCCCCAACCCTTTTCACACGGCAGTTGCAACTGCCAGCCCATATTTTGGGACCAGAGAAATATCACTGTGCTGAAGTGTTGGACGCAAGGTTGTGTGTTTTGCTTATAGCATATAAAAACATCTCTTTCCCTGAATTAAAGTTGAGAATGGCACTGTTCGCCTGCGCAAATAGCCCCAGCCCAAGAC
Organism: Akanthomyces dipterigenus; assembly: GCA_030783385.1. Taxonomy (NCBI): domain Eukaryota; kingdom Fungi; phylum Ascomycota; class Sordariomycetes; order Hypocreales; family Cordycipitaceae; genus Akanthomyces; species Akanthomyces dipterigenus. Next base: position 28,883 of record JARJRE010000573.1, on the reverse strand, counting down.
GCTGACACATGCCTCTTCTAAACTTGCGATGAAGACAGAGATCAAGCATGCAATTCAGCCCCAAACTGTAAGTATGGCAACAAAGGCTTCAACCTCTCTGAAGTCCCCTAGCGCCCTCTCTAGCAGGACAATTCAGTATGCAAATGCGTGTATTGCTATGCAGACCGCCTGGAGGATGCGTACTGTCGTCCCATAGCGTCGGCACACGGCGGCACGGCAGTCCGACTACCGGTCAAAAGCATGATTGCTTACTACATTAATAGAGAAGCCCATATTCTCACTAGTCCAAGGGGCGGAAGCAGTTGCGCATGTCAACAACGCACACAAAACTGTGCTTGGTGCAAGAAAATGCCCACCTTTCAATAAATACCGCGATGAAGAAGTAGCAAGATTAAAAGCGCGGCAAACATGCAGCTGTCTACCTAATGATCCATACCATTAGTTACACGTATATTCATAAGCAGACAGCGCTGGAGCCTGTCGCCATGCTGTGTCCGTTTTTCCATGAAATATCGTCATTTCCCAACTACCAAGTTCAACCTATACCCTGGCAAACAAGAAACAAGAATCGATGTCATCTTGCCATCTTTCATGCTGCCTCAATCTATTGCGCTTCGTTAAGGTCCATTTCGTATCTCACCATGAGAAGCCGGGGCTTGGAAGCGACGCATCTGCGAAAGTGGGCAGTCAGTCGGGTCTCGGCAAGGGCCAGAGGGGGGGGAGTGCTGGCCGGCGGTGGTTTCTCTTCCATCTTGGAACTTTCTGTTAGAATACAGCGCTAAAACTCTAGAGAGATAGAAGATCGTGGGCAGTCAGGAAAGAAGATGTCCAACATGTGCAGGAAGTTCGTTCGCAGCAACACCTACTAGACGCCACTTCCTACCTACCTTGAAGTGATAAAGCCATCGACGGCTTTTAGTCTAATTTTCGTGAATTTCTTGACTTTCTCAATTTCGTCAGTTACTTTTTTCTCTGTTTCCCCTGTTCTTCTCCTTCCACCCGTTTAGAGACTTTTACTTCTTCTACATCATATGTCCCGGCATGCCTCATCTAGTCCAGCTCCAAGTAAACACAACAGCACGGGCACAAGTCAAGATGAAGCATATATTTTCAGATGTATATTTGTGCCATCTCTACCCGTATTTGGGGTACACTGTCAGTTCTATGATATCTAATCGCTCGTTTCTGTCAATCAGTCAACTCTCGACCACCTAGTCCGGTGCGCGCCAATGAACAAGAAAATGCAGCGTAATTAATGAAAGCGCACACCTCAACTCCGTTGTCAGAAAGAAAAGTAACCCAATTCTTCTTACACTTTCCCAATAAAGAAAATGTCAGCAGCCTCTCTAATGACTGCTGAATGCGACAAGATTTGCACCCTTTTCCAACAGACATATTATACAAGCATGGCCGAATCGCCTCGCTGCAAAAATTAAAAAAGCCACAATGTGGCAAGATCTTGCCGTTAAGACAGCAAATTTCGTAGTGAAGGGTTTGCGCTGGCACCGCTTGGTCGCCCGTCAGACCGTGGCGGCAACAGTTCTCGCCCCGTGGAAGGAATCCCATTGGGAGGCCCCAACGGAGGTCCCGAAGGAGGTCCCGAAGGGCTCACATGCACCGACGAGTGGAACTGTGCTCGCTGCGGATGAAGCCCGTGGGCGAAAGAGTCTCGTGGACGCGGTAGAGGCGGGGCGCTATTTATACTGTGCGGAGGTGAGTGCGACGGAAGCCCTCCATGACCATTATACGCCGGCACATATGCTGGAGGCGGCGGCGGTCCTCGTAAGCTGCGCGGTGAAGGCGGCTGACTGCCGTACAACGGGGCGGACGAGATTCGGTGCCCCATGCCCCCAGGCGGCGGCGGTCTTAGCGACGAGAGGGGCGGTGGTGGTGCTCCGCCGTGTATCGGAGGCGGACCGCCGTTTAAATGGCGAGCCGGCGGCGAGTGATGGTTTGGGGGCGAGCCGCGATGCCATTCGAAACGGCTGCTATGTGAAGACGGCGGAGGCGCTGGAAACGCGTGTGATCTGGAGCCTGTCCCTCGCGACTGCGAGATGGTTGGTGCATGCACCGGATGAGGCAGAGGCGGGGGAGGCCCGAGGTGCCCGTGGTGGTGACTGGACGGAGGTCGCGGCCATTGGCTCACGGAGCGAGGATCGCGATATTCGGGGACCAATGCTGCAGGTAGCGGCGGGCTGCGCAGCGGAGGTATCGAGGGCGGAGCCTGCGTCGGATAAGACGGCCGCGAGTCGGGTGTCGACAGCGGAGCAGGCGTGTGCTGCGGCCGAGGAGTTTTGGCGAGTTTCTTGCATTTGTGGCACTGAAACTTTCTCTGCTCAACGAACTTTTGCGCCTCAGACCCGATGGCTCCGTGATGACCATTGATGAGCTGCCTTTCCTGGTTTGTGTCAATAGGCCACCATCGAGGGGTGACGTCGACACCGCAGCTAATGCAAACCTTTTCGCCCGGCTCAGTAGCGTTGGTAGCCGGGCTAGCATGTTCCCCGTTTGACGCGCCAACAGCTGCGATGGCAGAGGCTCCATTTGCCGTCATCGTAGAAGACACTCTGCGAGCTGCAGGGAATGCAGCACCGCCTGCCTTGGCCGCTATTGTCAAGAGATTTGCTTTTCGTACAGTTCCTGTGAGCGTCAGGTCGGCCTGCTTGAAATTCTGCACGTAGAATTGTAATGCATTGAGGCCACTGTAGCCGACAACGTCATGCATCCGGTGGTAAATGGCCTTGGTGGGAACATGATCCTTGCACCACAGCAAGGCGGACATGGTGCCACTTTCGTCATTGATGGTCACGATGTTGAACTGGTCACGTCGAGAGCTCTTGATCGGGGTAATGCCAAAAGCGAGAAGGTGGCCTGCTTGTCGAGCACATTCTACATGAAACGTTGTGCGGCATTGGTGGCACGGAATGCAGGCTCCATTGCCGACTTGGTTGCATGCAGAGCAAACATCGTCGTATCGGAGCTTGGGGATGGAAGGGATTCCCTCGGACGGCTCCATGGCTTTGTAATTACCAAACTTGACCTCGGGGGTCCAGACAGCGCAGGTTACGTGCACCCAATTGTTGTCCGCCGTTCGCTTCAAAGGCTCTCGAGGATTAACAGGGCGATTGAGCTCTTCTTGGCGCTTCCGGTAATGATCAGCCGCCTTGCGGGCCTGCTGGACTTCCAATCGCTCGCGCTCCCGGTCCTTGTCAGACATTTTCTTCTTGTGGTGTGTGAGCTTCGGCTGCTCGACAAACTCTTGCTCGGTATGCTGAACAGGGCACAAGACGCATTTGTAGTGAATCGAAACCTGCGGGTTCTTGTCGTTGGTACACATGTCGCAAAGCCATTTGCCCTGGATTCGGTTGTCGATGATGCCATAGCAGTTCCGGTGAACAGTGAGGCGACACTCACGGCACGCGACATGCTGGTCGCCAAGTGGTCCCAGCTCGTTGCAAATCGCGCATGGCAAAGTTCTGGCTTGCGGTAATTCGGGTACAGGCGTGACTTCGTTGGTCCTGTCGTTGTCCTTTTTCTTAGTTAGGCCGGCGCCGGGAACACCGCCACCGTCCGAGTTGGCAGGGTCAAAATCTCTGTCTATGGGAACTTTGAGACGCTTCCGCGGAGGCTCGATGCCGTTGGCACTGGCTGAGCCACTAGGAGGGGTGGAATCGCGATCAGGCGTCATAAGACCATGCTCCTGGGCGGCCTGAAGCTCTTTCAAAAGCTCTTCATCCTGCTTGCGCTTCCAGGCCTTGGATTGGGTGACCTTCTTGGTCACCTCGTCAATATCCTCCCATCGGATAGCATACCGACGCCATAGTTCCGCACATCGTCGACAAAGGGCCACAAGAGGCTGATTGTTTTTGTCCTTGGAGAGCGGTTTGGCGACGCCATTTTCGTCCAGCAGCCCAAGCATAGAATTGGGGGCTCTGCGCCACTGCCGGCAGCTGGTCGTGTCACAGAATAAGCAGAAAAAATTGCGCTTCCTTTCAGCAGCCTTGACAGTGTCGAAAGCTGAGTCGTCATCGTCATCGGCAACATCATCAGCCGTTTTGTTGGCAGGAGCTTCAGCCTTTTTAGCCTGCTTCTTGCCCTTGCGGCCCGTATTATTGCCCCAAATCTGCTTGCCGCGGTCCGATTTTTTCCAGGTGTAGTAGTAACGGACAACCTGGCCAGGGGTCATGGTCTTGACATGTTTCTTGACGAGGAACAGCTCGGAACCATATTTGGAGATGGCTTCTTCCCAACGCTTCTCTTCAGCGGCTGTCAGACGAGGTTCTTTGAAGTCAGCCAGCGGTGTCTTGGCGAGCATGGTGAGGGCCTTGTCGGGTTTGTACTGCTGGCGATAGAAGTCGTTGAGGGCAACATCCTGCAGATTGGTACACTGCTTAGGCAGGCCGTGGTCATTGGCCGTCAATCTGGCCATGTCCATGTATCCAGTGGTAGCACTATCGGGATGCTCCGCCTTGTCGGATGGAGGAACCCAGATAGGGGAGGCGGTGCAGTTGGGATCATTGGCATCATAGTCTTCTCCTCGGGCAGTGTAACCGGGAGGCTCATCCTGAACCCATTTTGGTCGCTTTCCACGCATGGCCTTTTCCTCTTGAATATCCTTGAGCTTAGCCCCACCCTTGCCGCGCTTGATCTCGAGGGGCTTGACATATTCGACGGGACGGCCAGGCCAGGCATGAACAGTGGCTTGATTTCTGGGGCCAATGCGGGTGCTGGAGCGGGGGTATATACGGTCGTCGTAGTCGAGGACATCCTCGGGCTTGCAATGGACGCCGAGATAGCGGTAGGGCCAGAGACTGGCATGATATATTTGCTCGGCAGTGCCCTCATGGTGGGCTTTTTCGTCATCAGCCGGTGTGGTCCGGTTGGTGTTGAGGTCCGGGGCGTCCTCCTCGTCCTCGTCGAGAAGGTCTTCGTCATCTTCGCCGTCGGGCACGGTATGACGATTCTCAAGCTTTCGCTCTTGGGCACGACTACAGGCAGCGCAAGACCAAGCGAATCCTCTAGATGGTTTCTTAAGAAGGGGCGGCCGGACGCAGTTCATGTGGTATGTAAAGCGACAAACGGCGCAGTCGACGGAGTCGTTACTGAGGGGAGTCAGTCGATGTCGTGGGCGACATGGTAAAAGTTCAAGGACGTGGGAATATGCATAGCAGCGATTGGGAAGTTGCTTGTTTAATGACGGGAAGTTTGATGTAGTGATGTGTGGGTCAGGGGAATAAGCGGCCTGCCGTCGCAATGTTGTGACGATGGGATGTCGTGTAAGCAAGCATCTGGTAGTGCGTGCAGGAGTTCCAGTAGCGTGGACATGGCAGAGTGCTGCCGTTCTTGGTATGTGGTCTGGTGGGGGTCGGAAACATGGAGTGGGTTCGGCGGTGAATGGTGGAGCAGCAGCGAATGAAACCGTGTGGCCAGCACTGGCGGCCACTGTGAGCCACTGGGGTGAGCCGGGCTGCCGCTGGTTGGTTTGGGAGAGGCGGGATTGGCCCAGGGAGGCCGGTGGAGACGTGCAGGGGAAGGAGGGCTGCCAGAAGGAAAAATAGGGCCCAATGGAAGATGAAGAAGAAACAGAAGAGGAGATGCCGTTTCTGCTGCAAACTGCTGCCAACTGCGGGTGCTGTCGTGGTGTGGCGTGTGCGGTGGGCGTGCGTGTGGCGACGACTCTGCGTGGTGTTTGCTCGTCCTGTGTCGCCGGAAACACGTCCAAGACCCTCATGACGCCGTCGCCGTCGCCGCCGCCTCACATCGCCTCGCGTGGCCTCTCACCACTTTGGCTGCCTGCTGGGCCACACTTGGGCTCGGCCACTTGCCACACCCACCCCACCCACTGCCACGCCACACCCACCTCTCCAGCTAGAACCTGCAGGTGTGCATCCGCCGCCGCAGCACCCACACACCACACGTCCCATCTGGCTTTCCCCCGGTCAAGGCGCACTCGGTAAGCACAGAGACCGGAGTCACCAAGATGAAACGGGAAAAATGAAAATGAGGGCAAAAGAGAAGAGTAGAACGGAATAGAAAAGAAACTTACTTTGCGCAATACCCGCTGCATCGTTTGCACGACTTGACCGCGCTTGTCAGCTCCTTGCCACGCCCCTGCTCGACCAGGACAAATTTCCACCGCTCATCCAGCACTTTTTTCACCTTGTCCGGCACATTCACAATGAGCCTGGTCGGGATCACGTCGTACGTCTTTTGTATGTATCGGTCATACAGCTTCTCAAACCAGAAGCAGTCGGGCGACTTGCGGTACTCGTCGAAATTGTCAATTTCCGTGCGGTGTCTGATATGGCACTTGCCACGTAGCGCCGCCAGCGGGCTAATGTCGGAATGCATGGTGGCAATGAGCAGTCGCGTGTCTGTCACCTTGCGCCCGATATCCTTGGGGCGGTAGAACCAGTTGATGCGCACCGCGTCCACCGGCCGAGTCTGGTCGTTTTGCTGGTGCAGGAACTCCATGATGCGACCTAGGTAATATGGCTCGCCGGGTGGCTCGCACACCAGGTACACATGATCTGGTAAAATTCGTCAGTCTTTTTGTACTCGTCTGCCGTTGTGATGCTGCGAAATGACCACACATCCCGCAGTGGTGTTGCGAAATTGCATGGGGTGGAGCCACCAAGACTTACCATTTGCTTCCAGCACTGTCCCGTCGTCGGCTACCAGCCGGCCATTCCGCGGACGCGCCTCGCAATTGTCGAAACTAAGCATGTTGGTCTCTGGCCAAAATGCTGGTGTCGAGCTTTGCGATGTGTTGGAGGCTGCTGCGCGTCGCGCCGACTGCGCACTGGTCGTGGTTGCTGCGGCCACCTGCGCTGGGCCATTGACTGCCTTGCGCTTGCGCGACGCAGCAGCAGATGACGATGGCGGTCCGGCGGCAGATACGTGACTGTTGTTGCTGGCACCGCCATGGGCCTGCGATGCGGCAGCCTTGGAGTCGTCGCTGCCTGGTGCGCTACCCATCAGAGGCTTGCGACCCCCAGGCGCGGCGCGCCCTGACGTCTCACCACCATTGGTGATGATTGTGGTGGTGGAGGTGGCCAGGCGCGACGATTTCTTGGGTGCGTCGCCCTGATTCTTGTCGTAGTAATCATAGTTGTCCATTTCAATATCCTTATCCTCTGCATAATTGGGCCGCACGTTGCCGCCTCTGTTGCGAGAGCGAGTCCCATATGGCGCCGCGCCATCAGCGCCAGCGTCCTTGTCCGCGACGGCACCAGACGACGAGTTTGTCATGGCGTCTGCGCTGGACTTGGAGTCAGGATCTGAAGACGGTGAATCCTACAAGACAAGCGAAAAGAAAAATGGTGTCAGCGTCACGTAACAGAGTGCGTAGTGTGCAGGCGGCGACAGTTGGCAGGGGTTGGATCCAAGTGAGGCGTGCGATGTGAGGTTTGCAGCTTTTGGGGAGAGCGTGGTATAAGAGGACGGTGGAAGACGTGATGGGAGAGGTGACAAAGGTGCGGATGAGACGGGTGCGAAAAGAGCAAAATTACGACCGTCTAAAGGAGGGAAAAACTCACATTTTGCTGTGCCATGGTGGCACCACGCCTTCAGCGTCGGGGTCGCGATGAGACGAGGCAGGCGTCGTATGGATGGCATGCCCCAGGTACCAAGCACGACGAGGGAGCGCAAAAAGCGAGACGTGTGGAGTCGGGATGAATTGCTGTAGTCTGAGCAATGGGGAAACAACAGAGCTGGGAGTGAGAAGAAGCCAGAGGGGGCGAGTCGCGTGGAAATAGAAATATGGCGATGCGGGATGGATCAGGGAAGAGAGGGAAAGGGTTTGGACGAGTGGAAGAAGGCGTGGATGTGATTCCCTGCTGGCGCCGACAAGAAGAAGCGTCCCCGAGGCGGCGGCGGCGGGCCCTTCGTCTCTCCCCCAAGACTGGCCAGGACAGGCCAGGACAAGGCCAGACAGGGCAAAGAGGCATGGCTTGGCTTGCCTTTGGTTCGGTCAAGGACCTACCGTGCCTTGCGCTAGATGGCTTTCTGTCTGACCCTGTCCGGGCATGTCGACAGCTGCAGCATACGCTAGCCACCCACTGTAAGTTGTGTCCCGGGATACATGATATCACCACTCAAAGTCGCGGCTCGTGCTGGTACCGCCGCCTCTGCCATTCTGCTCTGGGCGCATGACCCCCTGTAAATGCTCGCTATAAAACAACTCTAGCTGGCACCCATGTCATGGGGGCGTGGCGCACTAGGTATCTAGTGACCTCGCCATGTACCTAGCAGGTCTTCACTATCATCCCCTGCTCCCTTTTTGTGGCCCGATTCACCCAAATTCTGCAGATCCCAGCTACCGAGAGCTTTATATATACTTGACATACCCTTGAGCCAAGTGTTGCTCGTGAGGCCCCACCGGTCCCGCTGGTCAGACACAGTTTGAATGAAAGAGGGATCGCAACAACCCAACCAGAGGAGCTCTGCCACGCTCTATTCTGGTGTGCAGGTTTTCCCTTTCTCTTTTTTATTCATTTTACTCGTCTTATTTGGCCTTTTTTCTCCCACGCTTTTGCCCTCCTATTTCATCTCAGTTATCCAATTAGGCCTACGTGCCCTCGCCGGCACCATCTCGCATCCGCTTCCCATTCCATTCCCAACATCCTTGCATAGTGCTAATATTGACTCCCGTACATGCACTCCATCATCCCATTATTCCAGCCGTCACTAATTCTTCTCCATCGAGACTCGTGTGCCGTCGTTGTCACTGTCGCCCGGCAGCCTCGGTTACACTTGTTTGTCACGCTCCCAGCTCGAGGAGAAGGTGTCTGCTCTTGGTTGCCTCGCCTGTGCCCCCCTTCCACACCCGTCCGTCCCAAGTCATTCCTTATCAGGACTCACCGTCACACCGCCGAGTAAAAGTTACCCATGGAATTCCCTGATTATGTTACTAAGTGGTCGGATTGGTGGCTCTTTTCCTCAAAACCACTGGTGCCATACGCGTCCAACGGGAAAACATTATTTCCTACTTCTATTGTGTTCTAGGGCTGCAACACACTCACTTGTCGGGTTATACGCGTCGAGGCAACGACAATTAACCCATCTCGCAATTGCGCTGCATGTTTTTCAGTGCCTTGTACGCTTTGCAAGTGGAAACCCGCACCAGCCTAGCCAGCGGCAGCGTCTAAAATTTACCATCATGATAGCCATAGATTCGCACTTCTACGCGCTCTCATGGTCACGCTCGCACGCCAATAAACCTACAATGTTCTTTGGCAGGCATTAAGCTCAACTATAAAATGAAAAAAGCGCTGCCTACGCGATGCTCATTACGACCATAATATCAGTCACAGGCCGCACCACGTCCTTTGTCAATCATGACCAACACCTATTGGGTGCCCTATAGTTCCCTACACTTCTAACCCTTTTACCCAAGCACATGGTGCCGTGCGAAGATACGCCGTGTCAATTCCCGAAGGCGTCAAGCCAGATGCTGGCCTGTCAAACAGCGATCAGCATGGGCACGGTCAGAACGATGGGTGCAGTGTTGTATGACGCTGCTAGTTCTAGTCGGGCGGCCGGGCCGCCGCCTCGGGTCGAGTGAAAGAAAGCTCCAGAAATGGCTAAAAACAGAACAACGCTGCCGAGTGATTGACCAGCAGTCGCGAACAGGGGCGTTCGAAACAGCAGCAACGCCCACGAGGATAGTGGCTTATCAGCCTGACTATATTTTTTTTAAAAGAGGCAAAGAGGGCCGAAACCCAAACAAGGTTCCCAATATCCTCTCGAGACCCAGCTGAGATTTCTTTGCTCTGTTTTGACATTTATTTACGGGTAGACAGTTGGTAGGCGCAAACCATAACAATAGTAGCTGGCGCGCCCGGGCAGTCGAGGCGTAAAATGGCGAGACCAGGCTTTTTCTCTAGCAAGAGAAAGACCCACTCGCCCACAACGACGAAAGAAATCAAAGACTGGGAAAAGACAATATCAATGGTGAAAGTCGAGACAAGAGGATGTTGTAGGATTCTCAGTTTGTAGATGCTTTACAGGGCAGCTGAGTTATTGCTTGCTGGTCCTCGACGGCAAAGTCGTGGAGAGGCAGCACATACATCCAAGGCAGGTTCTTTCCAGAGCTAATTTAAGAGAAGATGCGCCACCAAAGCACCAGCGCGCCAACGCCCTGTAAATTGAAAAAAAATCCTCATGGGGGTGCATGACGGCATTGGGGGGTGGGCACTATAGACCAGGCCTGTACCGGGCTGCCGCCGGCCGCTGCAAGATGGGATTAAAATCGAGCGCCAGGGTTTAGAATAGAATAGAACAAGCTAGGTGGTTTGGAAGTGCCCATTGCCGCCCATCTTTCCGCCGAGCAACTATCCGTCTCCCCAACCATTTTCGGTGCAAACGTGAACTCAGGCGACTCGTTGTCAAAGGGCAAAATAGGTGTGATGTCGGTACTACTAAGTACAACAGCGTGCGTTGTCTCATGATGGGATACGCCCCCCCCTCCTCGCCGCCCCCCTCCGGCCCGCAAAAGGGTGGTTACGATTCGGTAATCGTGCCCCGTTGTCGCATTCTTGAGCCAACCTCACGGCAACCACAAGCCCATCCGTTGCTGGCGGACGGGTTGGTCGTCAAAAAAAATTATTATAGGCTATCCTCCAGCAGAAGGAGTCGGCCAATTCACTCGTGCAACTTTTGCGCTTTTTTTCTGCTCACATTGAACCATTTCTCACCCAACGGCCGGCCCGGCACCATGCTCAGGATAGGGCAGTATCAGTTTGGCGGCTCTGAGACAGGGCAAATTTGCAGACATCTGTGCTCCTACCGCTGCCGTGCTGGCTCTCGGTACTTGGATTCCTTGTTTTGGCGCGGCATATATTTACCAGTGTAGGTGTTTGATCTAGAACCTGGAGAGGTGGCCTAATTCCGCCTCGTGGAAATGCATATTCCAGCCTGGAAATCAGACCCGTCCTGGTTTTGATGGGTTGCAGGGGTCGTCTAGAATTGCCGGAGCATCTTCCCAGCGCACCAGTCAGCTGGGCGCGGCTGGGCTTCTTCCTACTGCTTCTGTGGACTGTACTGATCATTGGCTCGTCCAGGCAAGACTTGCCAGTCCTGACCGTGCCGTTGCTCATCTCGGACGGCAGATCCGGTCGCTGCAGACAGCGGGCACGCTGTGTCTGGCTGGCGGCCAGCCATGGCAATGCCCGGGGAATCTGCAGCGTTGTCATCAACAACCCATCTCCAGGGGTGCCAGGGCATTTTGGAACCATAATACCTATCGACATGGATATGCACGCTATCTTTACTGTGTCGACATAGGTTGCAGCAAAGAACACGTAGCGTAGGGGTGCCGCCTCTACCACGTAATCGACGGCCCTCCCTGCTAGTTGCCCAGCTTGCAGAGTTCACGACGGAGGCTTGTCATGGTCGGATCACCACCCGGAAACTTCTTTCCATGCCCTCCCAGCAATTAATGACTATTTGGACACCTCATAACATTTGTGCCGTTGCCTCCAATTTGCGGACTCATGCAGCCACACTGCAATCACACTGGCGAGGCACTAGAACCGCCCGACCAGCGGCGTCAATGCGAGAGGCGCTTTGTGCTTTACAACCGTACCGCTGCAAATGGCCGAGACTTTCACATAGACGGCTAATGTTTCGTACCTGACCCTCTATCCAGGCCCCATGCAAAATAAAGACACAAAGCGAACCAACCCATCTCATCTCCTCAGTCGCATGGTTGGTTACTCTAGGGTGGCACACTGGTGCTACGGTGCGTTCCATCTGAAGTACTGTGTACCCGGCGGCGCCAGCTACACCAGGCACAACAACGGATAGTGAACAACGGTGGCCTCACGCGGCAAGTAAAAATAATGACGGGAGGCGAACAGACAAGATGGAACAAAAAAACATGTCAAAATCGACAGACAAGTCTCCGCTATGTTCTTCCTCTCACAGAATACCTTTGTACCTGCATTCAGCAAACTCTGGCCCCAGCCGTCGCAAGGGAGCGAGTGAGACTTGTACGCTACAGCAACCCCCGCTGTACTCGACCTACAGCGCTCGGCGTAGGACCTAGATGGTTGCCTTTAAATCGAAGTCTGTGGCTGCTGCCGAATGCCAAATATCGCTGCCAGACTAGAGCTGTTTGCTTGTACTGCCTACTTTTACGAAACATGGGTGCGCATTCGCTGCCAGCGCCAGTAAACACAAGCTGCCAGTACAATACGTCACCACCCCACAAGCCACTCTCCCGTGAGCCACATGCCGAAACCGCACGTGACAACGCGACAGTCTCGGTTCCTCCTGCCGCGCGTGTCCACGCGTCCGACGCTGCCCGCCCTCGAAGCTGGCAAGGCACAACACGCTGAGACTTTCTCTCGCATCTGATTAGTTAGCGTTTACGCTCAGCTGTGCAGTGTCAATGGAATCCACATCTCCAGCTTCCCTCTGTTATTCTCCGTACTGGTGAATAAACCTCGGAAAATATTAATATTGCTGTTTCTATTTTCCTCACCGAAGAATCATGCAGCGCATGAATGGCTTGTTGCACACCACCTCCACGCAACTCGCCCACAACAGCCATGCGCTCGCTGCCGAGCCCTTCGTCGGCCAGAAGCGCTCATGGTCTGCTGCCGTCAACGACACTGATCCCAGCCCGGCTTCGGCAGCCAAGCCACCCCCGAGTCTTTTCAAGCGTTCCATCGCACTGCCCCATGCCCCATCAAAGCTAACCCCGAGCCTCATCACCACACTGCGGCCGCCGTCACCAGGCGAGGGCGAGTACACGCAGCGTCATAAACTTGCGGCAACACCGTCGTCTTCTCTCGACCCGGAACTGCACCTGTCGCACACCATCTACAGCCTGCCCGCGCAGCTTGTTGCCAACTTTGCCTCCCTCGGCATCAATCACATTTACCCATGGCAGCGCAACTGTCTAAAAGGCCCAGGTCTCCTCTCTGGCGAGCGCAATCTAGTCTATTGCGCTCCGACTGGCGGAGGTAAATCCCTGGTCGCCGACTGTAAGCCCATTTTGTCGCAAGGCGCTCCTCCGTTATTACTTGACTGATGAAAATGGTTCGTCAGTGCTCATGTTGAAGCGCATACTCCATCAGCGCGAATCCAAAGCCTTGCTTGTGCTCCCCTACGTCGCTCTCGTCCAGGAAAAGGCTCGATGGCTGCGACAGCTCGTGGAAGGCCTCACATTCCCACCACCTGCGGACAAGGATCGGCATGCTGCGTTCAATGCCCGGCCTAGTCAGGATGGCTTGCGAGTGGTTGGCTTCTTTGGCGGCGGCAAAGTCAGGGCCACCTGGAACGACTTTGACATTGGTGTCTGTACGCTGGAAAAGGTTTGAGTCACTGAACGATGGCAGACGAAAAGGTTTCAACAAAAGCTCATCAGTCAATAGGCCAACATGCTTGTCAATGCAGCCATCGAAGATTGCTCAGTAGCAAAGCTTCAGGCTGTGGTACTTGACGAACTCCACATGATCGACGACGAGCACCGAGGCTACACGCTGGAGCTCATTGCTACGAAATTGCTCAGCTTGGAGCATACTGTTCAAATTGTTGGCATGAGTGCTACCATTCCCGTGAGTATCCTTCATCCTTGCCTTGGCCCGTTGCTGACGACATAGAACATGGACCTCATGGCCAAATGGCTCAACGCACACTCATTCGAGACGCGATACCGACCCGTACCCATTGAAGAGCATCTCGTGTGCAACAGTGCTATTTTTGCTGCCGATGATCCCCGCTGTCTCCCCGATAATGCCGAGCAGCTCGAGGCTGGCCTCGCCAACGCTGTTCGAAGGATCGGTGTTTCACCGCACAAAGAACTGTCGGACCCCGTGCTGAACTCAGTTGTAACCCTTGCTCATGAAACCGCGTCCGCAGGATATGGCGTCTTGGTATTCGCAGGCAGTCGCAGCATGACCGAGTCGGTGGCACGCTGCATCAGCCGAGTGATGCCAGAGATTTCCGAAATACACGAAACTATAGTAGAAAAACGAACTGATTTGCTAGATGAGCTAAGGAGCCTGCCGACTGGCCTCGACCACGTACTAGAGGAGACGGTGCTGTTTGGCGTCGCTTTTCATCGTATGCATTCCCTTGATTTAGTTCCTGCGCCCCGCTAATGTTCTCGTAGATGTGAGTTCGTCCAGCAGCGCTACGCCTCAGCTAAGCTAATTTAAAGGCCGGAATAACCGCTGAAGAGCGAGACTTGATAGCAGCCGCCTACGACTCTGGCACTCTGTTAGTGTGTGTCGCCACTTGCAGTCTCGCTGCTGGCATCAACCTGTGGGCATCCCGCTCACCTTGACTTGAAGCTTGGCTAATGGGATGCAGCCCAGCACGTCGTGTCATCCTGCACAACGCTAGGATGGGTCGTGACTTTGTGGGACCAGCGATGCTGCGGCAGATGCGAGGGCGCGCCGGCCGCCAAGGCAAGTCACCTGTTGGTGAAACCTATCTCTGCTGTCGCGAGGCCGACCTAGAGCCTGTTGTACAGCTAATCAAGGCGGAGCTACCCAAAGTCACTAGCTGTCTGACATCAGAGAATCGCCGCGTGCAACGGTATGTTATTCCCTGCTTTGTACGTGTGCCTGATGCTGACTTTTATAGCGCTGTTTTGGAAGTAATTGCCGTGCGCTTGGCTACTAGCTACGACTCTATTCGAATTTACTTTGCCAAGTCTCTTTTAGCACTCACGCAGGATATCGCAAGGGTCGATGAAGATCTCAAAGCCAGTCTGAAGGATCTAGAGGGTCTTGAGCTCATTGCGTCGGATGACTTTGGAAATTATGCCCCGACGCAGCTTGGCAGGGCTATTGTGGCGTCCGCGATTGACCCCGATGACGGCATATTTGTGCATCGTGAGCTCGTCAAGGCGCTGCGGGCCTTTGTCATGGACGGTGAGCTGCACATACTCTACGTGTTTACCCCGGTGCAAGATCTGGGCGTCACGGTCAACTGGCAAGTTTTCCGCAACGAGCTGCAGCTTCTTGACGACAGTGGGCTGCGCGTTCTCCGATTCCTAAGCATCAAGCCGACCTCTATTCTCAAGTTGTGCGTTGATATCGTGACCCGGTGAATACCTTCGCTAATGCTCTCCAGTGCGCAAGGCGTCCCAGTGCCTGAAAATACTGCGGAAGAAAGGGAACTCTCGCGTGTATATAAGCGATTTTACTTGGCGCTCCAACTTCGTGATCTATGCAATGAAATGCCGATTCACGTTGTTGCGCGAAAGTACGATGCCCCACGAGGTTCTGTGCAGACGCTGTCACAAACCTGCCATGGGTTTGCCGCCGGCGT
This sequence comes from Akanthomyces dipterigenus, assembly GCA_030783385.1. NCBI lineage: Eukaryota > Fungi > Ascomycota > Sordariomycetes > Hypocreales > Cordycipitaceae > Akanthomyces > Akanthomyces dipterigenus. The sequence continues at coordinate 13,595 of JARJRE010000573.1, read as the reverse complement.
AATCAAATTTTGCCAGCATATGGACTGGGGGTGTGTAATACAACGTCGTTCCGAGACACGCTGCTAACATTTCGCAGCCTAATGGCGGCAGCCCTAGATCACTTTTCTGACCGCCTCCTAGCTGGAGCTCGAACTGAGCTTCTTAGTCTTGCAAAAATACCTTTCATAAAAAGCCGCACGGCGTGCGTTATCCCAAGCCTGGGTTGCAATTTCGGCACAGAGACTGACACATTAGTAGGCGCGTATTCTGGGAAAATGGATTTCGCACCGTGGGCACTATAGCCAATGCCGACCCGAGAGAGCTTGTACCTATATTGAAACAGGTTTGTCTGCGTCGATGCCGCCAGGTCTGCCTACTCTAATCATCCTTGCAGGCAAATCCTAGCAAGATCCGAGTCAAGGGGTTGGACATTGCCAAGTATGAAGAGAAACTCCTTTCCAAAGCCAACATCATCTCTGCCTCCGCTAATAGGCTGTGGAGTGAGTCAGCCAATCAAGTTTTTCGTGTGTGAACCAAGCTAACAAGTCTCAGGTATTCAAATGCAGGCGGAGATGGAATTGGAGTAGAACGAAGGAGCACTAGCATAACATTATCAAGCTGGATATACTTGCTCGATCCGTCACCAATCCATCTCGCGGTTGTTTGTTTCTGCGGTAGTTCTACACTATCTAAATTACATTCGCAGCTAGCGTGTACCCATCTATCGTACAATATACATGATATACAAAGAATTACCATTCATCTCTACAGCAGCAGCGCCATGAGACCTGCCTCCGCAAACGTCGGCATCTTGCCAAAGCCTTTCATCTGTTCATCAATGCCCTCTGCGAGAAACAGCCGCGAATTCGGCACAGACAGCTTCCTTTCATCCGCAAGATCCACAGCATCACTCTCGCTCGGCGCCGCGACAAAAATGCCCTTGCTCGACAACGCACCAAAGTGGCCGCCCATAAAGGCCTTCTCCGGCCGAGTGGACAGCTCCTGATGCATGCCCGGGACGCCAAACACTATGCTTGGAGGCAGGTACTCGGGCATGCCGGGCACATCGTCGAGGGCCATGAGAAACTGGATCGTGCAGCCGGTGGGCGCAAAAGTCGAGTCGCTCAACGACCGCGTGAAGCGGTCCATGGCCTCCTCCTCGGAAAGGGAAAAGTGCGTGCGTTGGGGATCCAGCGAAAGCAGGCCCTTTTTGGCGCCCCAGCCGCCACCACCGCTCACTACGTTGCGTTTAGTAATCTCTCTCAGTTTAAAGTATAGAAATGATAAACTTACAGACTTGGAGAAGCTTCGCGCCACGTTGATGTGAGCTGTGTAGATACTTGGCCGTCTTGGTCGCCAAGTCATGCATACTCGCCTCAGTCGTGTCCACAGATAGCGATGTCGGGCTGCCGTTGAGCCACGATGCCGCCGCGTCCGCCGACTCGCTCTTGGGTGTAATCAACGCCCAGATACCCACAGGTCCTGCGTGGCGTGTGTTGTTGCCGCGCTTGCTGTAGAATGCATTCACCGCGTCCTCGAGCTCCGTCGACGCTGGAATCGCCTGGCCGTCTACCTCGACGCCGCGGACAATGTTGCCAAAGCTGGCCGCTACCAGACGCGGCGGTGTTGCAGGCACCAGCGGCGCCCACATCCCTAGATCGCCCATCTTCTGGGGCAAGTCGCTGTCTGAAATGAACACTTCCTGTGCGTAGCGTTCTAACTGCTTCTCCATCTTGGCGCCACCGCCCGAGAGATCGAATGTCGCGGCCAGTAGCGTCGACGCCCTGTTGTTCTGAAACGTCGTTCTCGCGAGAGGTAGTGTCACTTTCGGCACGCCCATCGAGAAAGACAGTGCCGCTACCGAGTCCTTGTCTTCTGGTGACCGGGGCGGCTCCGGATGCCAGAGATGCGGCAGCATGTGGTCGAGATGACCCCTCAGGACGGATATCCCCGGGGAGGTCTGGTAGCTGCCCAGTTGCGGCGCGATGCTGTCTACTACGGCACCCAGGAGGTGAAACTTGTCTGGGCGGCCGCTGCCGGCGAGTAGGGACGCCATGCTCCCCATGAAATCAGCATCTTCAAGATTTCTGGCGAATTCGGGCGTCGCAAGCACGACAGCGGCGTCCTGGCCGGAGGAATTTGCCGACAGGGCTTTGGTGGCAATGTCATCCATCATGAACGAGACCGCATCCTAGAAATTGTCAGAAAATCAGATAAATACTTTGAATATTCACATAGTGAGTGGAGTATGCTTGAACGCATCTGCACTCACCCTGGAGGTGTTTGGAAGCGCATAGGTGAATTGCACTTGATCAGTCCTCGCTTCACTGGAAAACGGCCGTCTGGCTAGGGAGCGCCGCGTCAGCCACAGCGCGCTGTGCCGACCAATGGCCCGGTACATGATCTCTGCGTGACCAAGAGTCACAACTTGGAAGGAGTCCGACGCAAGTCCGACAATTGGCCGATTGGCATGAGTGACGCAGAGAGCAACTATTCCTGGTTACCCTAGCCAAGATCAAGACACGTGTGGCGCAGATCCGTGGCGCAAGCTCTAGCCACACATAATGCCCCTCCCCTCATCCCACTTCAGCTACACCAATTCTCAGCTGTGACTCAAATTTATGATCCCAAACAGCGAAGCCGCAACAATTAGACTCATTCTTGAGTCACTGACGCGATCTCACCTGGGGTATATCAACGGTCGATCTTGAAGCCCAGTTTTCTGTGGGCTTCAACATTACCATCCAGGACGACGTTTAGACTCGCTGTCCGGGCACTTCGCGTGCGATCTGTTTCCCCACGACGACCCTTGACTACCACACGGGCAATCATGGCTACTAACATTGGACGGCCCAATCTTGGTAAGCTATGGCCTCTTCGAACTTCTATTTAAACCGCTGACGCTCTGTCGTTGTAGCTGAGGGTGCTTCCGCGCCGGCGCAAACCCCAGCCGCAGATGCGCCCGCTGGCGCTGATGCTCCCAAAGTCAAGAGCGAGAAGGAGTGTAAGGCCAAAAACTGTCTACTTTTAGTAAAATTTCTATTACTAATATCATTGTAGTAGAAAAGGATCGTAAAAAGGCCGAAAAGGCCGCCAAGCTCGACGCGAAAAAGGCAAAGGCGGCTGTTCAAGCTGCCAACGCCGCCGCCAACAAAGAGAAGAAGGCCAAGAAGGAAAAGGCGGACGAGCCCGAGGTACCTCCATACGTCGAAGACACACCGCCTGGCGAGAAGAAGCGTATCCGATCGTTTGAAGATCCCAACTTCAAGGCATATGACCCAATTGCTGTCGAGTCGGCGTGGTACACCTGGTGGGAGAAGCAGGGCTACTTCAAGCCCGAGTTCAAGACCAATGGCGACGTCAAGGACGAGGGCAGCTTCGTAATTGTCCATCCTCCTCCTAATGTCACTGGTGCCCTGCACATGGGCCATGCCCTGACCGACTCGCTGCAAGATATGATGATTCGCTGGAGCCGCATGCACGGCAAGACGACGCTGTGGCTTCCCGGCACCGATCACGCCGGTATCTCCACACAGTCTGTCGTTGAGAACATGCTGTGGCGCCGTAAACAGCAGACCCGTCACGACCTCGGCAGAGAAAAGTTTATCGAAACTGTCTGGGAATGGAAGGAGGACTACCATCAACGCATCAACAAGGCTCTGACCCGACTGGGTGGCTCATTCGACTGGTCCCGCGAAGCCTTTACCATGGATGAGAGCCGCTACGCTGCCGTCATGGAAAACTTCGTCCGTCTTCACGAGGAGGGCATTATTTACAGAGCCAACAGACTCGTCAACTGGTGCACAAGACTCAACACGGCCCTCTCGAATCTGGAAGTTGACAACAAGGAACTGACGGGTCGCACACTTCTCGAGGTTCCTGGCTATGAGAAGAAGGTTGAGTTTGGTGTCATTGTTCATTTCAAGTACCCCATTGAGGGCTCCGATGAGACCGTCGAGGTAGCCACCACCCGTATCGAGACCATGCTTGGTGATACCGGCATCGCCGTACACCCCAAGGACACCCGCTACACCCATCTTGTCGGCAAGAACGCCATCCATCCATTCATCCCCGGCCGCAAGCTGCCCATCATCGCCGATGAGTACGTCGAGATGGAGTTTGGTACCGGTGCCGTCAAGCTCACCCCTGCCCACGACCCCAACGATTTTACCCTCGGACAGCGCCACAACCTCGAGTTCATCAACATTCTCAACGACAACGGTCTATTGAACGAGAATGCCGGTCCCTACGAGGGCCAGAAGCGCTTCGACGTCCGCTACAGCATCCAGGACGCGCTCAAGGAAAAGGGCCTTTATGTCGACAAGAAGGACAACGCCATGAAAGTCCCAATGTGCAGCAAGTCCAAGGACGTCATTGAGCCCCTTATGAAACCCCAGTGGTGGGTTAAGATGAAGGACATGGCTGCCGAGGCAGTCAAGGTTGTCAAGAATGGCGAGATCAAGATCCGCCCGGAGAGCGCGGAGAAGGCCTACTACCGCTGGATGGAGGACATCAACGACTGGTGCATCTCCCGACAGCTATGGTGGGGACACAGATGTCCCGTTTATTTTGCCAAGATTGAGGGCGGCTCTGACTTGCCCGAGGAGGAGCTTTGGTTCTCTGGCCGCAACAAGGAGGAGGCCGAGGCCAAGGCCAACGCTAAGCTCTCTGGCAAGAAGTTTACCCTCGAGCAGGACGAGGATGTCCTCGATAGTATGTTCCATTTTTCTCAGTATGCTCTTATTTCGTGTATCATGACTGACGATTCCAGCTTGGTTCTCCTCTGGCCTATGGCCGTTTAGCACTCTCGGCTGGCCCAACAAAACGCACGACCTCGAGAAGCTGTTCCCCACGAGTGTCCTCGAGACTGGCTGGGATATCCTATTCTTCTGGATTGCTCGTATGATCATGCTAAGCTTGAAGCTGACCGGCAAGATTCCCTTCGAGGAGGTCTTCTGCCACAGCCTGGTCCGTGATTCCGAAGGCCGTAAAATGTCCAAGAGTTTGGGTAACGTCATTGACCCTCTCGATGTCATTTCTGGTATCCCTCTGCAGACCCTGCACGACAAGCTGGCGCTCGGCAATCTGCACCCCACCGAGGTCGAGAGAGCGACCAAGTACCAAAAGACTTCGTTTCCCGACGGCATCCCACAGTGTGGCGCTGACGCTCTGCGCTTCACCATGATCAACGCCACGACGGGCGGCAGCGATATTAACCTGGAGATTCGCTCCATCTATGGTTACCGCAAGTTCTGCAACAAGATTTTCCAAGCCACCAAGTACGTCCTAGGCAGTCTGCCTGCCGACTTTGTCCCCTCGAAGCAGGGCGCCGTTCCCGGCAAGACGTTGGCCGAGCGCTGGATTCTGCACAAGATGAACCAGGCCGCCAAGGAGGTCAACGTTGCCATTGCCGACCGCGAGTTTTCCAAGTCGACAGCCATCATATACAAGTACTGGTACAGCGAGCTCTGCGACGTCTATATTGAAAACTCCAAGTCCATCATCCGTGACGGCACACCCGAGGAGCGCGAGTCGGCCATCCAGACCCTCTACACGGCCCTCGAGGCGGCTCTGACGATGATTCATCCCTTCATGCCCTTTATCAGCGAGGAGATGTGGCAGAGAATGCCGCGCCGCCCCAGCGACGAGACCAAGTCCATTATGATTGCCAAGTACCCCGTCTACAATCAGGCCCTGGACGACCCTCAGTCAGAGACTGCTTACGAGCTCGTCCTAGACTGCGTCAAGGCCGCCCGCTCTCTGACTTCTGAGTATGCCATCAAAGAGAACGCGGATGGTATGTATACATGTCGACTTTACATTTCACACGTGAACTAACGCCCTGTCTAGTCATTATCCAAACCTTTACGAAGACCGCCGAGGAGACATGCACCAAGGAGCTCGTCTCCATCACCTCGCTGGCGGGCAAGGCTGTCAGCAAGATCAACACACTCGGCGCCGACGCGTCCCGTCCCGCCGGCTGCGTCGCCTATCCCGTCTCCACCGCCGCGACTGTCTTTTTGCACGTCAAGGGCCGCGTCGACATGGATGCCGAGATTGGCAAGGCCCAGAAGCGCCGCGACAAGGCCACGCAGAGCATCCAGCGTCAGGAGAAGCTCCTCGCCGACGCCGTGTATCTGCAGAAGGCCTCGGAGGCGGTCCGCGAGGCCGACGAGAAGAAGCTGGCGGATGCCAAGCAGGAGCTCGCCAGCTTCGAGGCGACGCTGAAGCAGTTTGAGCAGCTCAAGCTGGAGTAAAAAAGACTGCGGCACATGCTGCAAATACAACGAAAGCTACAAAAAGATTTATATTCTTCTTTGTTGATATGAATGAAAGTTATAAAAAAGTCCATTTAGTTATATACGCAAGAGACATATTGTCACCGACATTGGACTTTTTTCACTGGTTTCGTCTGTAAAGTGTGATACAAGTGCCTTGCTGTAATTCATTACTGGTTTGTTTTCTGTTGTACATGAAGCTTACAGCTAGTTCTTCCTATCTCTACCGTTTCCCTTTCATCGCCCTCCTCTTCCCCCTCTCCCACCTTCATTCTCGTTATCGCCTCCCCGGCCCCTTCCTCCTCCTCCCCGCACAGGTCTCGTCTGCGCCGCTTCGTGCTTCTTCAGCTCCTCGGGCACTTTGGAGATGCTGCTCTTGCTCAGCATCTGCCTTAAGTCATACAGGACATCCGCATCCTCGTTGCCGAGGAACGTAATCGCCGTACCGCTCTTGCCCGCACGACCCGTACGACCGATTCTGTGAGTATAGCTTTCGATGTTGGTCGCCATGTTGAAATTCACCACCAGCGAGACATCGGCGACATCGATACCGCGACCTGCCAAGTCCGTCGCGACGAGCACCTGCGTCTCGCCGTTGCGGACGGAGGCGAGGGCCGCTTCACGCTGCTCCTGCGTCTTGGAGCCGTGCAGGGGCACGGCGCTCCAGCCCATGGAGCGGACGTCCTTGGCGACGGTGTCGCAGTTGCGTTTAATGTTGACAAAGACAATAATGGGGGGGGCGAACATGTTGGACGCGAGAATCTTTTGCAGGCGCTTCTTGCGGGCGTCTTCGCCCGACACAAACTCGACCTGCTGCTCGACCGTCTCCACGGCCTCGCCAGCATTGCCGATAATGGCCATTGCGGGTCGTCTGAGGTACTTTTTGGCAATTTTTTCGACCGTCGGCGGCATCGTGGCTGTAAACATCATCGTCTGGCGGTATCTGTCCTTTTCCCCCACGTAGCGCTGCATGAGACGTCCATCCTCAGCCTCGTCTGAGTCTGGCTTCTCGTTTGTGACGGGCAGGGCGTCAAGGATCTTACCAACTGGCTCTTCAAAGCCCATGTCAACCATGCGATCGGCCTCGTCCATAATCACGTAGCAGCACTGCGAGAGCACCAGCAGCCGGCGCTCGATGCAGTCAACCAGACGACCGGGCGTCGCCACGATAATCTCCGCACCGTTGCGCAGCGCATACGCCTGCTCCTCGAGGGAGTGTCCGCCGACAATGCTCACGCTCCGGAAGCCCAGCGGATCGCCAAACTTCTTGGCCTCCTTTTCAATCTGCTGCACCAATTCACGCGTCGGCGCGAGAATGAGCGCATATGGCCCGTCGTTTTTGTTCGTCTCGCCCAGCGGCGGCAGGTCAGAGATGTATACAAGCAGCGGGAGCAGGAACGCGGCCGTTTTACCAGAACCCGTCACGGCGACACCGATCAGATCGCGTGCCTGAAGCGCAATCGGAATGGCTGCGCGTTGAATAGGCGAGGGCTCGTCGTAGCCAACCTGCTCGATAATGCTGAGCAGACGCGGGGGCAGGCCAGACTCCTTCCAGTTGCGCATCGGATTCGGCAAGGTACCACCCTTAGTCGAGATGCCAAAGTCCTCTTTGAAGATGCGCCAGTCGCGCTCGCGCATCTCGTCGAGACGCTTCTCGTTCCATCGCCGGCCCAGACCGGTCCTTTCCGCACGATCCCTCGCCTTGTCCCTGGCCCGGTAGAAATCCTCCATGATGCCCTTGGCACGCTCTCTGCCATGTTCCACATCGCGCTGCTCAATCAGGCGCGCGCGCTTCTTGGCCCGCTCCTCGGCCTCTTTGTCAAACTCGCCGCCGACACCAGCCAGTGAGAAGCCGCGGACGCCTGCGCCGCCGCTGTAACTTCCGGCTTCGTCTGCGCGCGAAGTGTCCTCGCCGGCGTCCCAGTCAAAGTTGAACTTCTTCTCTGTTGTGCGCATGCGCTTTTTTTGAGCGGAAAAGTGTGAGTGTTGGTTCACTTCGGGGCCCAGGTAGCGTGATCGGAGCAGCTCGGCCTCAATCTCCTCTGCAGAGCGCTTCTCTGCGTTGGCCTTGTTGCCCTTTTTGCCGCCGCCTTCTTTACCACCCTTGCCGCCTCGTCCGTCTCGTCTGTCTCTTTCGTCTCTATTTTTGGGACCCGACGTGCCAGCGCCCTTCATGGAGCGCGGTCCTGTTGGAACACCATTGCTTGAACCACCATTCGTTGACTGCTTGGAGAGTGTGGCGACTGCTCGTTTCTCCCACTTCTTCTCCTCCTCGACACGTTTCTGCGCATCACCCGAGGCCTTTCTCCTTTTTAAATCCTCCTCCTGTTTGGCCTTTTCGGCAGCAAGACGTTCGCGCTGTGCTTTGGGTATAAATCGAGGTTTAGCTGCGGCGGCTTCGGCTGCCTTTTTCTGGCGTAGGATTTCCTCGATGTCTAGAGGCATGTTGTCGCTGGTCGGCTGGGATGGCGGTTGCGGTGTTGGTTCTCAGATGGCCGAGGATCGCATGGGCCAGATAATACGAAAAACCATAAAACAGTGCCAGCGCTGCCAGGTCGAGAATCATTAACGGTGGTGGCTTCAACTGCGAGACAGGCTGCAGTGTCGAAGTGCTTGAAGCTAAGCTTCCACAGGCAAGCAGGTCAACAAGCCAATCACATAACCCTACAGGCCTAAAAAGATGGGTCTCCAAAAGTCGTTGGACAACATTTTGGATGCGGATCTTAGCCTTTCAATTCAACGAACAATCGCCCTTTTCCTGCGCCTAGTCGCACACGACATTTATCGGAGTGGCTACAATCACTGTCTTTGATCTCCCACGCGGACTTCTCACCCACACAATGGCGTCGACGTCGCAATTCGTCCAGCTGGCCAAGAGCCTGCCAGAGCCCCTGCAGCGCTTCTTTGCCCGCTGGCCGCCCGCCGCCCTCGTCTCCCCAGGCATGACGCCGACCTCCTTCCAGGAACTGCGCCCGAACCCCTTCGAATTCTACAAGCACCCCGTGACGGGTCGTTTGCAGGACCCAGTGTACTCGGCGCGGCGGCAGGCGGAGCTTCTGCAGATGGCGCGCGACCACGGCGTCGCGGACTTGCTGCCGGCCTCGGAGAAGAACCCCACGCAGCGCCTTGCGCACCGCGTCGAGCACGGGCTGCGCGTCAAGGGTACGGGTGTGGGACAAAAGGTCAAGGGTCACATTCACGAGCGACACATGATTGCCAAGTACGTGCGCAGGCGATTGCCGAAAGGGTTGATTCGTGGAGACGACATGCTGACGATACCGCTTACAGGATGGAGCAAAGAAGAAAGGCCATGCTGGAAATGCCCGAGCTCATCAAGAAATGGAAGACGGTACGTTTGAAAAAAACTCTTAACTTGGGGACTGCCGTAATAATCATGTCTAAATAGGTCGGAAAGCGAAACTGGACCAAGTTCCCGAAATAAACACCTGTACAATACATCTGGAGGGCGGAAAAAGCCGCATGTGAGCCGGGCTATCGAGATGAGCGTGTATATACCACCATGTACCATTACCATGCAATTTTTATCAAGTCTGCGCCAGCTTCTGTGATGTCTAGCTATCTGAGATGCCCCTCAGCCCGGGCACCTTGTTCTTCGCAGTTGACCACAACTACATCCGCAAGCAAGGAAAATACTCGGAATGACATTCATTCCGACATCTATATAAATAACGTGAGAAGTTCTGAATTACTGCCACATCTTCATGAACAGGTCGCATCACGTGACTCTCATCGACTACATTCGTCTTGTTCAAGGCGATGACAAAAAAAAAGTCTACCTCACCACGCTCCCTTCTTCGAGCAGTCTAGTAACAATCCTTGTTTACTTTTCAATACATGGAAAATTCTTCCACGGAACGTCCATCTCGGACCGCTACGCACTACGAGGTCCTCGATTTGCAACCAACCCTTCTCAGCACCGCTGCTGAGCCTCACGATGCCGCCACACTCATCAAGCGCGCCTACCGCCGGGCGCTTCTCCGCAACCACCCCGACAAATCTGCCGCTGCCTATTCCTCATCCAGTCACAAGCCGCCTGTCTCTGCCTTGTTCACGGTAGACCAGATTAGCGACGCGTATGCTGTGCTGTCGTCGCCGCAGAAGCGCCAGGAATACGACGCCGGCCTGCGCATGGCACGGATAGCGGGCGGTCGGGAGGATGAGGACGCCAAGTTCCAGACTGGTATTGAAAATGTCGATCTGGATGACTTGGGCTTTGACGAGGCAGAGGAGCGCTGGTACAGGTCCTGTCGGTGCGGCAACGACCGCGGGTACTCGTTTGAGGAGGAAGATCTCGTCGAGGCAAGCGACGACGGCGTCTTGATGGTGGGGTGCCAGGACTGTAGCCTGTGGCTAAGGGTGCATTTTGCGGTGGTGGAAATTAATAATGACATACGATAATTGTACATGTAGCAAATATGATGCATCACGGCGGCGTAAAATGGGTGCCAAGCACGTTAATCATCACACAGGGCATAGAATGGGTATTGGTATTGAAAGCAATTTTAATAAATTTTATTGGTCCCAGCGAGCACGGCATTAAAAGTCCAGAGCAAGTTCATCTTTGTAACGGCTTGGTGGCCTTCTTCGCATCCGTGGGAAAACAAATAAGAGACAAAAAATCAATAACCCCATTCTTTATTTCTGCGTGTTTACCAAAACAATGCCGAAGCTCTTGGATAAAAACGACGTCTTCCGTCACTCCATAGACACCATTCCGCCCTAAAAACCTGAGTGCCAAAACAGCCAACTAGTCCCAGTCATGGGTAGGCTTACTCGGCAGCCTTGGTCTCTTCGGCCTTGGGCTCCTCGGCAGCGGCGGGCTCCTCCTTGGGGGCGCCCTCCGGGGGGTTAGCCTCAGCCTCGGAAGAAGTCCAGAGGGTCTGGTGGAGTTAGCGAATATTCTGACGAGGTGGCTCGGGCATCGAGGAAACATACCAGGTTGTCGCGGAGAAGCTGCATGATAAGGGTCGAGTCCTTGTAGCTCTCCTCGCTCAAAGTATCAAGCTCTGTGGCACCGTCAGTCTGGCTGGAACGCGCTAGGGAGTGGGAGTGAAGCATACCAGCAATAGCATCGTCGAAAGCCTGCTTCGCGAGGTGGCAAGCCTGATCAGGCGCGTTGAGGATCTCATAGTAAAATACGGAGAAGTTGAGGGCAAGACCCAGGCGGATGGGGTGGGTAGGGGTCAGCTCAGTCTGGGCTACGTCGGTAGCGTTCTGCGGCTGTTAATTTGGGGACAAGAGAGGGGTTGAGGGGATATCCCACCTTGTAGGCATCGTGGGCAGCAGTGGCGGCAACCTTGCGCTTCTCGCCAGAGGCAAACTCGGCGAGGTAGCGGTGGTAGTCACCCTTCCTGCGGGGTGGTTAGCGGCTCATGTCAAGAAGAAACAGATTTCGGTCGATATCTTGGGGCACGCACATCTTGTGGTAGAAAACCTTGGACTCGCCAGTGGCGGAATTGGGAATGAGGCTCTCGTCGAGGACATCGAGGACGTCCTGGCAGACCTTCTCGAGCTCAGTCTCAATTTTCTGGCGGTAATCCTTGATGGTGGGGACGTGCTTGTCGGTGCCCTTGGACTCCTCCTTTTGCTCAATGGAGGAGATGATGCGCCACGAGGCACGGCGGGTGCCGACCACGTTCTTGTAGGCAACGCTGAGCAGATTACGCTCGTCAACGGTGAGCTCGCCACCAATCTTGGCAACCTCCTTCATATAGGTGACCATTTCATCGTAGCGCTCAGCCTGCTCGCAGAGGCGGGCGAGGAAGGTCTTGCTGTTGGAGGCGTTAGTTGTGCGTTGTTGACAACTGTCATGGTGGCGGCGGGGTCGGGAGGACAAACCTTTCACGCTGGAGAGAGTTAGCAGAGTTTCAAGAATTAGAATCTGATGGTATCTGGAATAGCCATGAGCAGCACCCGGAGGCGCAGGCCCATGTTGACTCGGAACATTGAAAAGGATAGGGGCCATAGGGCGGTGGAGGGGACAGGGAAGCGCAAACGGAGCAGTCATACCTCAGTAGCCATTTTGAAAGGAGGGGGTTATTTTCGAGTGGATTATAATCGAGCGAAAAACGCAGCAGTTTGGGTTGGACAAGAGAGAGAAGGGAAGAAGAAAAACCGTCAAAAAGCGACTAGGGGGGGGGACTGGGGGGATGATGGATGGAGGAGTAAGTGTTTATATTTTGATGTGGATAAGTGGTGAATTTGGATTTGGATTTTAGGCGCTGGGGGGCGGAGAGGGAGGAGAGGGGGTAGCCAAGGTGTTGATGGTGCTGGTGCTGGCGTTGGCGCTGGTGCTGGTTGCTTGACCAGGTGGGTGTTGGCAAGAGGGCGGCTTTGTGTATCGGCGACGGCGGCGGGCGTTGGCAGCTGTCCAGGGCCTCGCAAGCCATCAGCTGCCTTCTCCCTCTGAAGCGCCCACAGTTGCCTGCCAGCAGCAGCAGGCCAGCAGTGGAGAGTTTTTTTTCACCTCCCCCGCTTCAGCGAGAAAAAAACTGCTCGACTCGCTTCACCTCCCTTCCATTCTGCGTGTGTCCAAAAAGTAGGTTCCTTTTGGCACGGCGGACACCGAGAAAGTACATTCTCTGTCGACGGGGCGGTGATGGCCACCGGACCAAAGCCGCAACATCCGTAAAACGTAAGCTTGCATGGTTGACTCGAGAGTCTTTCCCCTGCCTGCTATCACTTGTCCATGCTTGCTATTCTTGTTTTGTTTGTTTTTCGTTATTCCATCGTGACGCTCCCTGGTGGTGGCTCTCCCGCAGGCTCAATCTGCCCTACACGTCGCGGCATCGCGGGGTAGCTTAAGCCCTCACTCTACCAAAAACCCTCCTTGCGTCTGCCACCACCATGTCTTCTTCCGAGTCGGCCCCTCTCAATCCTCAACGAGCAGCACCGCCCGAAGCGTTACGCATCCCGTCACACAAGACGGCTGCCTCGAGCTCTGTTTCCCTTCCCTCGTGGCCTTTGTCCAGTTTCACCAGCACTGCCACTCCACCAAGCTAGTGGCTATCGTCCACCGCGTTACTCCTCAACTCGTTTTGGCCCAGCGCCTAGCTTATCCCCCCTCCTTGGGCCTCGTCCTTGTCTTGGTGGTCGAGCGCCTGTCAGCCGTGACCCTCGCATCCAATACGTGCATCACGACTTTTCCCGATGCTCTTTCCCCCTCCCCAAACCAACGAACACCATCTCGCGACCATGTGATGCCGTCGCCATTCCACTCAACAGCCCTGTAATGGCCATGGGTACGACCACCCTGCCCGCGCTGGCAGCCCAGAAAAACAACAGAGGTGCATCATTGTCACGCAGGGCAGTTATTA